>VYZP01015098.1:60801-102051 GCA_013400635.1 Hypocryptadius cinnamomeus | reverse complement strand
AAAAAAAAATCAACACTGGGGGCAACTGTTTCATACATATGAATAAGGATATGCAAGGACACACACGGCTGTGTCATTAAAAAGCAGATCTTTGACAGATCCGGCAGGAAATTTTCAGAGATATTAGTGACAATTAGAAAGTAAATCTTGACTTTGCAAAAATTTATGAACTGCTTTAGGAATGAAGTAAGAAAAAAGTAGGTAAAACACAATTTGGAATTTACACTACGAGTTCTGCAAACAGTATAAATTAGATTAATGTGTTGTGACAAATATCAGAAACATGTTTAAACTTAGAGGGATTCAACAAATGTTTCAGAAGACATAGGAAAACATTTGGGTAAATTATAAACCTTTACAACAAGAGGTGATTCAAGAAAAAACAGAATAATTAATTGTAAACTTAAAAAAGTAGATTATACATGTAGTTGTACTAAAAAAACTATATAGCTATTTGGTAATTTATTAAATATAGGCATAACCGAATTCTAGTGAAAATCTATCAAAAATTCATTAATGCTACTGCAAAGGAATTCAGATTTGTGACACAGCTTTACAGCATTGGATGGCCTAAATTTATGGAAGGCCTAAATTTAAGAAAACTTTCAATTATTTTACTAAAAAGCTTCAAATACAATTGACAAAGACTGATGACTCATTCTTGTACTAGAATCCTTTACAAACTCTCTAATGAATGTCAGCCAAACATGTACGTGGTATTTCCATCATTAACCTTCACTTATTTATGTATATATTTTAAGAACCAATTTATTAAGAGTTCATTAACTACAGATGGCACAGTATACCATAAACTCAAACACCATCTCTGAGTGAACTGCTCAAGGAACTGCAATCTAAGTCATCTTTAGAGAGCAGCCTCTGACTTTCACAGTAAATAGAGGTCATCTGCTTTGCTAATATGGTCTGATGAATTTAAATTGAACTTTGTTTTTTTCACATGTGTCAACATACAAATACTTGCTTTCTTTTCATTATTTACAAATTGTTTATGAAAGAGACAGTGCAATAATGTCCTCAGTGAGTGAGGAAGGTACACTACTTTTTTCCAGAGTAGCCTGTTCCTCAGATTAAGGATTTAAATGCCCAGATATGCACAAGCACATTTGAGATCACAGCACTGTTTTCTGCATTGACTCATATTCTACACAGTCTCTGCCATGTTGAAATCTTGACACTTTTTCCTCCATTTCTCAAAGGGCCTCTTTCAAAAGGAAAATGAACAGGCAGAGCTCCTGAAGTATAATTATACCACTAGATCTATGCCGATATATTCCATGTGTGGGCATCAGTTCTGGATAATTACTCTGCTATTCTGATAAAATGGTGGGACTGACAAAAGAAAGCAGAAATCTGTAAGTAGAGAGAGGCAAAGTTATGAAAGACACGCAAGGAATTATAGTTTCTACTTGATACAGAATAAAGGAGAAAACATTCGTTCTCAAAGAGAGAGCAAATAAATGTATTATCTTAAACTTGAAGAAACTAACATAAATGTTTTCAAGCATGAAAGCTTATAAAGGTTTTCTTCAGTTTTTAGGAATTGGTTTAACAAATACTACATATTATACTCTACAAACTTTGCCTTCATTTTATTATGACTAATAGCCTACAAGCCATTACAGGAAGTTATATTATATATAGCCTAAAAACTGCTCGTGTGTTTGCATAATATGCAGCTAACGTGGAAGTTGGGCATAGAAGAGTTCAAACAAGCTGGAAGGAAGAAATTTCATTCCTGTCAGGCTATAGCACAACTCATGGCCAGTGGGAAATGATCCTAGAAATAGAAAGCACTGCAGCCTTCCACCAGTTCTGTGCTGCAGGCAGGAGGAGAGAGGTAGCTGGGGAGACAGGAGGGAATGGCAGCAGCCTGATCAACTGGACATCTCCACATCAGATGTTCCCCCTCACCTACAGCTCTGCTGTTCTCACCACAGGCTGCTTCAAAGCACACTCTGTGAACAGAGATCAGGCACAGATAACATTCACATTCTGCAGCTCTTTAATCTTGTACTCAGCTTGTCTACTTTAGGCTTGAACAAATCCCTTGCTTTAAAATTCTTCAACAGAAGCAAAGTAAAGGATGATGGAACATCCAGCACTTCTTAGATAAGAGGTTACACAAAGTTATTCAGAGTCTATGCAAATTTTACACCATTTCTTCTCTAACTTTGATAAGTAGATGCTAAAATTCTAAATAAAGAGCCCATAATTATGCCATGGAAGTTGAAATTTTTTTTATGTTGCAGTAAGAGCAGCTATTACTTTCTCATCTGACTACCAAGTATCTGTTTAACATTTCTGTGTGCCTAATTTAGCATTTTCTTGATCCTTCCCTAACAAGGCAAAAAGCTTAACAAAAAAAGGTGACTACTAAGTGCAACACAATCACCTTCAAGCCAAGAGCTGACTAAAAAAGTTACCAAACAGCAATACTAAAATGCCTGTAAAGTTCAGCAGAAATTCAAAAGCCTACTGAAACCTAAATACTAAGTTTTAGGACAGAATTAAAACCCTGTAAAACACCACACAAAATGCAAAAATACAAAGCCAGATTGAAACTACTATTTTGGGAAGTTTCAGACAGACACATTGTCCCACTTATTAACAGTACTCATAAACTTGCAATGAAATACAATTCCACACTTTTATGTCTGGCTTCTGTACATTGAGGGTAATATGCTCTGATAGAAACGAACACACAAGAACAAGACTTTCATATTACCTTCCACAATAACTGTAAAAAAGAAACAAAAGTGGTGACTAACAAACTTCACACTTCATGTCAAAGTGAAGATAGTCTCCTAAAAAAAAAACCAAAAAAAGCAAAGTATGAAACACTGTGTGCATAGGTATATTAAGCATTTATCTTTGCAAAATACTGTCTAAAATTTCAAGTTCTACAAGTGTCTTCTGCAGCTCAAGTGCTAAGTGTTGGGGACATACAGATCTAGAACCTTAAGAATTCATCTGCATCAAAAATGCCAGTAGGGCAGCCCTGACTTGCAAGAAAACAGGATCCTTACCTACTTTTGATATTACAAAGAACACAATCTCTTTCTTATTAACTGACTACAGGAGGTTCACATGAGGAACAAGAACCTGATGATGCTAAATTCTGATTTTCTAAGCTGTGCAGAGAAAGGCATTATTTCTTCAGTGCACATTCCTAAGGAAAGAATTTAAACATTAGAACTAGGAAGGTAATGGAAGAACATACAGGCTTGTTGGCCTTAAAATAATCTAAAAAGATAAGGCACCTCCATGTTATGTCTTGTGAAAGCCCAGTATCTTTCCTTAAATGGATACAGCATTATTATTGTATTAAAACAAAACATCATCTTACATAAAATTTACTTATAATTTTTAAACTCAGATCCTATAAACACACACAATAAAATCCACTGTTATATAGGAAAAGAAACATTATATAAAATAGAGCCATAAGTTTTATTGCCTGGAAGTGCTGGATTTTTTATTATTATTATTAATGTGAAATGTTGCTAAACTCAGTTTTAGGGATACCCTGAATCAACAGGAGTCACACACCATGTTAAGGAGTCTCAAATTAGTGTCCCAAACAGAAGTGGCAGCAAGGCAGAATTAAATGCTTACCCAAAATTGGCTTTTCATCACCTGTCAAGCATGGCTGAGGGTTTGTAAACTGTTAACAGGAAGCAATAGCTAAATTCATGCTTTTCACCTCTTTGATTAAGAGGTAACTCATTAAGAGGGATCCCACAAGCCCCCACTGAACTCAACATTTACACACAGCAAGTTCAAACCTTTTCCACAGTTTACCAAATGATCATAACTGCTTAAGAAGACCCAACAAACTAGAAGATGCTTTTTTTAAGACAAAAGCATGTGATTATCCATTTTCTATTCCACAAAGACAATGTTCACTGTAGATCCTGCACACCAAGGCAATTAGCCACAAAATCACAGAATATTTTAAGTTGGAAGGGACCCACAAGGACCATAAAGTTCAACTCTTAAGTGAATGGCCCAGGGATTGAAGCCACAACCTTGGCATTATTATTGCAGGGCATTACCCTTACAGAATACTTAATTTCTCAAGTGCAAAAAGTTATGATAAATTTAAGCCACCAGAAGGCACAGAGACTGCAATAAAAATTGTGGTTTAAAAGTAAATATATTCTACTCTATTAATAGAGCAGAAACTTAAGCATGTTTGCCCTTTGTTTCCATTATTAGGAAATAAATATGCTTTCCACATAGCGTAACTTTAAACATACCAGCTCAAACCTGACATTTAAAGGAATTTAATTTAATTTAATTTTAAAAACTTTTCTTAATATCATTACAATTTTCAGCAAACAACATTGAGACCTTTTAAAGTCTCCTTTTTAAAATTTATTTACCATTCCAACAGTCTTAGAGTTGGTGCTGTCATCTTGCAGAACCATTTTTCAGCCAGTTACATGAAGATCTTCTGAAAAACAAACATTAAAAATTTTCTTATCATGACACTGTACTTTGATTTGAAAATGCTGCAGTACCCTAGATCATGTAAGAAGAGCCACCACTTCAATTTATGATATCATAATATATACAAAGCAGTCTCACTGTGTAGTCTACAGGGCAATGTCACACAGCTGACTGCACTAAAGCCAACAGGCTCAGCAGCCTGTCTCTCCTCTTCTGAACGTGCAACAATCAACTTCTGAGGGCAGGAAATAAAACTGCACCATTGATACTTCATGTGCAAGCTTATCTGGACAGCATCAAATGTTTCTTTGTGCAGATTATTTCCACATTACAAGCTCCACCCAAGAAGAGAAAATCATGTGAAATTTTCAAACTTTTACTGCACTGACAATCAAGGAAGAGAACATTATAGGCCAAAGAATTGCCAAATCATTGCAAAACAGAAGTATTGCTGTTCTGGCTGCTCCAGGAGGAAAACACACAGCCTGTCTCTCCCCTCCACCACCAAAAAATAGGAAAAAAAGGACATAGCAAGAATGCCAAAAGACACAGAACAGCATCTCAGTCACAAGCCATGGTGCAAGCAAGTCAGCTGGAAATTCTTCCTTGTATTTACTCAAGATTATTTCATATACAATGTGAAAGACAACATATCAAGATAAGGCTTGCAGGCAAAATAAATGGGTTTAGTTTTTCCAGTTATACCAGCTGCTCCAACAGTACAAGTTCTGGGATACAACCTCCTCCCCCTTTTAACATGTTCTGTCATCAGCTGAGTCTTGTTTCATGTTGGATTACTTTTGAGATAAGAGAAACAGAGACCCTGCTTTCACTTTAACCAGAAAAAAAAACCTGAAAGTAAAATGATTTACACTTACATGTCACAATCTGTAAGCCTACACTAAAGCAACATTAATCTAACACAAATCTGACATCCACTCAACCTCCAAAGGGTACCATGAGATCACAGCAAAGGCAAGCATATTCAGAAGAGATGGAAAAGTGAGCCTTATGCAACATGACTATTACATTCACTGCAGCCCTGTCATTTTTACTCAAAGAACGTTTCCTGTAGAATCTTAGAATATAGCAAAGCAAAAGATCCAAAAAAGCAACGAAGTCTTCCATACCAGTACTGAGTTCTGCAAGTAGAGATCACTGCTCCCATCTGCATAGGAAGTTACACAAGAACAAAGTCTGCACAGAAAATACATTAATTTTACTACCAAAATAAGAGAATTTAGCTTAATCAAAGGTATGTTTTAGGAATCTGGTGGTATGTAACAGTCATGCTATCAAACTGTCATGGCACAGCTGGATATGGGTATTTAAGGAATAAAAAGAACAAGAAAGTTTGAATGCTTTCATGAATGAAATGAAAGCTTCCTATTCAGCACTTACTCAAAATTCATGCAACAACTCTTCAAACAATTTTTCCTACATAGAACTAGCAGTGCAGAGTATTAATCTGTTTTATATCTCAGAGTCCTTACCAGCCACCAGCCTATACAAGCACACAGTTACCCCTGCAGCACCTCCAGCAAGGCTGTGACCCAGCTGGACTTGAAGTCTGACTGCAAGGAGTTAGAAACATCCCAGTTTCAGGTCGGCAGAGTGAAAGCTGACAAGTAGAACCAAAACTGACCTCCTTGTTATTCTTGTCCAGCAACATTAGGAGAAAAAACTCCATGTCAAGCTGCCAAGGCCTCCCTAAGCTCCACCACGTACAGAGCAATCCCAGCCACCAGTAGATCCACATTTAACATCAGCTAAGGATTACAAATGACATCCATTTCACATGCTGCAGATCTAATCTTGTCTAGTGCAAGGACCAAACATATCGTGCTTTGTCACTGGATATACAGACACAGATTCCTGATAAGAACCAGCAGGGCAGCTTGCAGGGAGACACCCTGGCAGCTGGAAGCTGAGCCTTCCAGGCAAGGTAGAAATCCATGAAATCACTGCACTTGGAGTGAACAGGGATCTCCTTCCTGCCCACAGATATCTTTAGGGAAAAGTAGCAGGAACAAAGAGAAGGAAATGAGTAAGTCTTCTTAATGCACTCAGAGAAAAGTGAATGTCTAAGAAAAAAGACATATGGCTCAAGCCCTGGGGACCTCGGGGGAGGAAGAATGACCAAAAATTCACAACTAGAACAGGGGGAAAGGAAAGGGAGCTGCAGCCCAAGCAGGGGAAACACGTACCCCTCACAGCCCCAGCGAGGCAGGACAGAGGTGCCAGCTCAGAATCACTGAATCAGTTAGGTTGGAAAAGAGTTCTGAGATCATCGAATCCAACCATGACCAAACATCATCCTGTCAACCAGACCATGGCACAGGCTTTCCTTAAACACCTCCAGGGATGGCAACTCCACCACCTCCCCGGGCAGCCCATTCCATTGTTTAACCACCCCCTCCGTACAGAAATTCTTCCTAATGTCCCACCTGAACCTCCCCCGGCGCAGTTTAACACTGTGTGCTCTTGTCCAGTCACTGCTGCCTGGGAGCTCGACCCCCGCCTGGCTCCTGTCAGGGAGCTGTGCAGAGCCATAAGCTCTCCCCAAAGCCTCCTTTACTCCAGGCTAAACTCCCTCAGCTCCCTCTGACACTGCTTACAGGACCTGTGCTCCACACCCCTCAGCAGTTCCGCTGCCCTTCTCCGGACACGCTCCAGCGCCTCAAAGTCTTTCCTGTAGCGAGCGCACGGACCGGGGCACGGCAGCCGAGGCGTGGCCCGGCCATGGCCGAGCACAGGGGCACAGTCACTTCCCCGGTCGCGCTGCCCGCACTACCGCGGGTCCAGGCTCGCTCTGGGGACAGCCCCCCCCCGCCACAAACCCCCAACCCGCTCAGGGGAGCTCCCCCGGGGCGGGGAGCGGAGAGCGCGTTCCCCACACCGCTGTCACGGGCGGCCGGGGCCGAGGGGCGGCGGGAAGCGGGGCACTCGCACACCCCCGGCCCGGGGCCCCCTCGCCCGCACGAAGGGACAAAGTTCCCTCCCGGGCCCGGCCCCGCTCAGCCCTGCGGGGCCTCTCGCCCGCGGTACCCCCGGCAGCGGCGGGACCCGCCCGTTCCGGCCCCGCTCCCGTTCCCGGTACCTGAGGCTGCGCCGGGCCCGGCGCCCCCCGCGCTCCGTCCGGCGGCGGCACCGCCCGCCCGCGCCGGACATGCACAATCCATCCCCGAGNCGTCCCCGTCCCCATTGCCATCACCGACCCCATTCCTATCAGCGTTCCCTTCAGCGTCCCATCCCCATCTCCATCCCAGGCCAAATCCCTTCCTTGTCCTCATCCCTATCCCCGTGTCCATCCCGTTCCCATCCCCGTTCCCATCCCCGTGTCCATCCCGTTCCCATCCCCGTTCCCATCCCCGTGTCCATCCCGTTCCCATCCCCGTTCCCATCCCGTCCGCAGCCCAAGGCTGCGCTGCCGGTGCCCGCTCGTCCCCGTGTCCCGCCGGGATGCCCCGCTCTGGGCACGGCTCCGGGGCCGCTCCCGGATGCTGCCCGGGGGAACGGGGACGCGCAGGGAGCGCCGTGCACAGCGGGGAAGAGCCAGAGCGGGCTGCTAAGCCCGGGATCCTGCTGGCCCCGGCACCAGCGGGGCCATCCCCCCGCGGCTCCCGGGCAGCTCCGCCGCGGCTCCCGGGAGCGCAGCTGGCTCCGGGAGATCGACCGTCTCTAACGAGGGAATGGCAGAACAGCCCTGATGGAGCAGAGCTTCCTCCGGAGGCACGGGCATTTATACAGCCTCTTCCAAAACTTTGAAATAAGCGAGTAAAAAAAAAAAAACCACCCACAAAAAAATCCCCAAAAACCTAAAATATGGGGGAACAGATAAGGCAGAGGAAGAGTGCACGGAGTGAAGAACTAGAGATGGAGAAGTGGGATGGAGCTTGAAACTAGTCTGTCAAAAGAAAAAGAAAAAAAAGGGGAAGAAGCAAAACCGAAGTGTGCAAGACCCTTGAGAAATGTCCTAAAATGCAATGAGGTAGTGGAATCTTAGTTTCATAGTTACCATAATCTTTACACTCTGTGATACAAAATCTCACAGGACCTGAAAATAGTGGCAACTAATTAAATTTTGCTTCAACACACTTTTAAGATCTTAAAAAAGTGATATTATGTAGCTATACAAGCTAAATTAAAGCAAAATTACAAGATGTATATGTTAGTGACTAACAAGCTGCAAAAGGAAATGCTAGACAAAGTCTATCAAAAATATTGAATTAAATGAACTTTCATAGGCTTAGATGAAATTGCAAAATCAGATTCTGGTCCTGTTTGGTTTGGTTTTGTAGTCAATATCTTAGTACTCTCTGTAGTCAGTGTTGATTACTATTTAAGAATTAAGCTCACAGTACCAACCTAAAGATAACTAGGTGTATGTCACATTTTGCAGATTATTCAGTATTCACCTGCTAACAGAAATAAAGCTTTTGGCAAAGTTTAGCTATTACATATTTTGGAAGTTTTACAGCAAAAACTGTTAGGAAACAATAGCAAGCAATGTACACACATGAGTAAAAAGGTATTTAATTGTTATTAGGTGATATATGTGATATAGCTGTGAAGTTATTTTAAATGCTACTCACACTTACAAACTGTTGAAATCAAACATGATATTTTACCCTTCCTATAGGTTAGTGATTGAAAAAATCCATTCCCTCTCATATAAAAATGTGATAGCTTATCGTCATATATCTGGGTGAGTTTTACTGTTGGGCTTGAGTTATTCCCTGTAGATAAACAAAAGTTACTTCTTTAAAAACAAACAAACAAACACCCCACAACCAAACTTGAAGAACATTTAGTGTGAAACAGGTTTGGGCTTTTTTTGTGAGCCTGAATTTCATAATCCAGCTGTATTTTAATTTGCATACAGTAGCACTAAGAGACATCCAACAAGTTTGATGCCCCATAAAACTGGTTGTTACAGGTAGTAAGATACAATCCCTACCCTGAAGCATTTATAGCATAAATGGCACAAGGACATGCAGTGAATTATACTCTTGGCTCAAACTGTCCTTTTTTTTATGTACTCTGAGTGTACATTATAAATAAAGTATTGATTTGTTCTTCTTCTGGCCTCACTATCACTATTGGCCAAAATGAAATTGCCAAAATGTGCAACAAGATGCTTTTACATGAAATTGTGACTTTACAACTGTCTACTGAGATTTTAGGTAAACTGAATTTCTTAGACAAAGCTTCAGGAAAAAGCAGTCCTCTTGAAATGGTGTAGTCTGTGGAATTCAGAGGAGTTGAAAAATATATACAATGTAACAGAAAAAACCTGTGTTCATCTCACAGCCTCTAATCTTCTTGGGTCTAGCAGATCTTTAGTATTTATACAGAGACTCAGTAAACTTACACAGCTTATCCAAGGTCAGTCAGTTCATCAGCAGCAAAACCTGAAGAGAAAACCAAAGAGTTATGACTACAGTACTGTGACAGAGAAACTGCATGTAATACTTTCCTATATCTAATAATGCCTTTACTAAATAATATATTGAAAAATATTATACATAATTTATATTAAAATGGGGGGAATGTTTTATATTAAAAAAATCCCTACTGCATTTGAAGAGGGAGAATAAATAAGGCAGCAGGGAAGGTTGAGATTCTCAGGCTCTTCCATCTCACCTGATTAAGAGAAAAGACTTGGTTTGCTGCCCCTGGAAAAGGCTTTCCCACAGTGATCAGCAGTAGTGATGACAAAATATCTGTGATATGCAGATTTTCTCTCTTTTTATGCATTAGTCTCCTTTGACAGTGGAAAGCACATGAAATCCCACCTGAATTAAGAGCAGCTATCTGGGTGTAGCTCCATGTGGCCTCTCATCTGTATGAGTTTTCTTCTTTAGGAGGCAATGCAGCAGTTTGCACCTCAATATGGCAGCACAGTTAAATCCACCTTGTTAAGGTTCTGATTTTAAGCATTTTGACTGGGGCAGGCAAACAGGAGGGCACTGTTGTCCATCGGGTGGAGTGCCAAGATTTCTTCATCACAGGATGACGCACTTACACTGTGGTTCCTGGGGAATTTTGAGAGAAACAGGTCAGCATTGTCAAACGCCCAGAAGTTTGTAGTTATTACACTTAAAAATATCACAGGACTTCTGTATTTTTAGCTCTTGATTAAGTAATTTGCTTCCTATTGTAAAATTCACGTGATGATCTTGTGTCTTCTCTGAAAGAAACTATTATGAGAATGATTTGTCTTTTGTTTTTACTGAGCCTTTTTCATGAATTAGATTTTAGTAAACACATGTAATAAAACAATATGTATCTTGAAAGTGTACACATACTGCATATTTCTTTTTCTTGCTGTTTATATTTTAGTTACATGCATAGCATTTTTGTAGGCAAAGCAAAATTCTATCTATTTCCCAGCACCACTGTAATATTTTCATAAGATAAAACATCCACAAAACATACAAACCTTCTAAACTGCACTTATCAAGAAAATTTGAATTTAGTTTCTGCTCATATATGTTCTACTTACAAGAACATAAAAGCTGATTTGGAAGAAATAGATCAGATCCCAAGAATGAAATTTAATACTCTGTTGGTCTCAGAGGTCTACAAAGGAATTGGATCCACTTATTTTAGAGAAATGCCTCCTTCAAAAGGATTTGGAACACATCTTTGATGAGCAAAATGTTCATGTTGATGAACAAGGCAAACTAGCAGAAGAAACTGTATTAAAAATTCAAACTGACAAAGTCAGTTTTGATCAACTTCTGTTCTCCTTAGGGAAAGGACACAGTCTGAGTGTTTGGTGTAGGATGCATGACAGTGGGGTGTTCCCCTGTCCTGTTGGGTTAGACCAAAAGTCCATCTAGCTCAGAATCCTGATTTCTCCCCAGTGTCACATAATGGATGCCTGGAGAAAATGGTGTTGGAAACAAGGGATTTGTTTCCATGGCACATCCTTCTAGTTTTTAGAAACAAATGGGTACCAGCATCCTTACCTGGAAGGATGTAATTCAACCAATGCATTTAATAGCTCTGATGGACCCATGAATTTCGCAAATCCCTTTCATGAACCCAGGAATGCCAGAGCTGTTACGGATTTACTGAGGCAGAGTCTTGTGACATAACAGAAAATGTTTTGTTTTGCTTGGGTTTAGGCCACTGGATAATAATCTTGTCACACAACTTGTAGTCCTTGTTCCATTTCACCTTCTTTGCACCATTTGTGTTTTAACTGTCTTACATTTGTCCTCAACTGTCTTTGGGGTGTTCTCACATCCTAAGTCCAGATTTACAAGAAGCCTCTTGGGACTGAGGGAGTGATTTTATCCTCACTGCCTTCCTCTCCTTCTGGTCCAATTCTTGAGAGGCTGAAATGAAAACATTCATATGAATGCATGAAATATAGTTAGACTGTTAAAGTTACAATTTCCAATCTGTTTTCAGTCCCTTTTTTGTGTATTTACAAACATTTTGTGGTTTTGACCTTGCTGAGCTGTTACATGGCCGTTTTCTTAATGTTTTACCTGTTTTACAAGGCTCTAAGAAATCCTAGTGCTTAAAAATGTATTATCTTGAATAAAACCTATGCTGATCACTATGAGAAGTACTGATACTTACAGGAAAAATGTTACTCTGCAGATGTAATAGAAGGAAAAACCACAAATATTTTTGTAATTTTTTATCAACCCTTACTTTTAATACCTGTAGAAAATTAATTGGAACAGAGAGCTTTTTCTGCTTCCTACTGAATGTTACTTGCAAATATTAGCTAGTAATAAAATTACAGATGAGTAAAACAACTCGTTTGGGGAACTTGCCATCACTTACTTCAGTCTCTTTACTCTGCTGATTTATAACAGGAAAGAAAACAGGAAGCTTATTTGGCAATGGGATTTCCCAGACTGAAATTATTAAATTGCTATCACTCAATTATTTTCGGTAAATGAGTTGTGATCATTAATTTTTATAAAAAAGACAATTTAAAAAACCATTTGAAAGCCTATTCAAGCAAACCAAAAAGTAAATGGAAAGTAAACCTTTTGAAGTGTTCTGAATTACTGAATTACCATGCTATTGAGAGAAATTATGTAGGACTGCACGTGTAGTCTCCATGCACGTTGACAACCAGAGAGCCATTTGAACACCAGGGCGGGCAGAAATGCGTGTGTGAGCATGAATACCTGTCCTGCTGGAGATGTGAGCCAAAAACACCAAACAGGCTTTAACAGAGAGCCAAAAGTGAATTTTATTTACACTGAATATCCGCATGAAAGCAACTCTTCTAAAGGTCAAGTCAAGCAGTTCTCTCAGCACAAGTCTAACCAGATGGAACCGCTGATAATGTGACCCCGCATGTTCAGAACACAGAACAGATTTTTACATTTGTGCTTTTGCACATTCCTGGGTGAATAATCACAATGATTCAGGGAGGCACATTGCAACATAAGGTGGTATTCAAAGGGAATGGAAGCATTGCCCAATATGGCAATAGGGAACTGATCCCTTGCTGGGAATGCATAATGCTCCAGAGAGGGCAGGGATTCTCCTGGGAAGGGCCTAAAGCAAAGGAATCAATGTCCCATGTGGATTCTTACCCCATTAGCAAGGGAGACCTCCTGTGTATATATGGGTTCTGTAGAGAGCCCACAAATGGATTAAACTGGAAGCTGTTCTGCAGGGAACCACAGGAGGGAAAGTTTTGTTTTTCACATCTTCTGATTTTAACACCACTGGTTGTCTCAGTGCAGATGCTCTTAAACTGCACCAAAAATGAAATTTTATCAGATGAGGAATTGCATGGACAGAGATACTGGTTTGGGGCTTTGCTGGTGCACTATTTTTAGATCAAGAGGTTTCAAAGCGTATTGTTCACAAAGGGCAAGTCTGTTGGCTTGTTAGGATGGCACACCAAATTGAACAGGCATGTAGTGCTCCAAATAGAGATTTTAATGACCCTATTCTCACAGTAAGGACTAACATAATTAATGTAATCTGTTTGTCTAGAAGATTTTGTCCAATTTACATATTCATTAGCATAATTTACCAGAGTGTTTGCTTTTAATACTGTTTTTTAAAGCAGCAGAGTGAGAGAAACACTTCGATCAATGTGTTAGTTTTGATATATTTTTGATACTGGACATATGAAGACAACATCATTAAAAATTGGCTGTGGCCTTCTTCAAAGACATCCACGTGATCCTTACAATGTCAGACACAGCACTGCAGAGCTGCAAATCAGCTTTAATACTTTTTGGTGATTCATTAAGGTATTATTTCAGGAAAATTTCCTACGGTCTTTGAGCAGGACAAGCAATTTTACAGAAATGAGTTAAGAGTTTCTTTATATACTACCAAACAGAAACAATAAACCCTGTATGGAGGCATCCAGCATTCAGAAATAGTGCTTTGAAATTGTTTCCATTTTGCATGCAAGCAGCATTGTCACTAGAAATAGATTGAGTTATACACTTATCGAAGAACACAGTATTTTTAAAGTGTTCCACTGCTGACTAACTTAAGTGGTATTGTATATTGTTTCTAAATAAATCATACATCTTAATAAGAAACTTGGACTGCAGATAGCTGTGATAATTGAAAAAGATGCTGCACGAGCTGTTCATTGCCTTCCCCCAGCTCTGGTGGAGGGAATGTTCCCTATTCTGTGAGAGAACATTCCCCATCCTGCTAGAAAGAAAGCAGCCAAACAATTTAACCCATCAGAAGGAGTATTTTTAATTATGTCCCATTTTGTCTAGAGACAACTGGAGAGTGCTCATCCATGCTTCTCTGATAGAGCTGTGGATGCTATAATATCCAGATGACTGATACCATATATTCAAGCAGCACCCCGCTACATCCAGAGAAGGACACCTGTCCACGTGAATTCCAAATTCTCCTCTCGGCCCTCCTCTCCTCCCTTCACTATCTTAAAGTAAATACAATAAGAGTAATGTGGCACTGTGACCATAGATGTGATATACTAACCTTATCACATCTATTGTCTTCTGAAAGCTAATCTGAGGAGCCAACAGTTTGGGTCAGCTGAAGAGAATATATTTTTATCAAAAGTCACACACCAAGGAGAAATACAAACATATAAAATATGAGTGTTTCTAAACAATCCTCTTATGAAAAGCCATTAAGAATGAAAGGTCAAATATTAGCAGCCAAACCCTCTCAAAAGTTGATAAGCAACGGGGAAAGCCAGAAAAATGTCTCAGAACAGAAACCCATTTGTTTACCTGTCACACATTCAATTACTTACAGTTTCAAATGGTTGGGTAGCAAAAAAACCCATGGTGCATTTGCACTCTGACTCTTCATGCTACTTCTTTTCTGAAATGACCCACTAGCTTCACCTTGATCTTTTTTTCTAATTCAGTTTTTCTTGCTCTGGTACTTGCCACTGTTTTAAGGCTCAGTTTTACCCTTGTGGGCTTCTGTGCTCTGCTGACAAGTTCACATAACAGTTAAACACCTGCTAAACTGCAAACTGGTGACACACTGGTTTTATTTAGCACATACCTGACATATTTGAAAAAAAAATTAAAAAATAAAGGACCACTAAATTAAAAACGGTGATTTTACATAAATTTTCGAGTTATCATGGCTTTTACTCAAATTAATGTTCATGACACAGTGAGAGTGGAAGTTGATGCAGGTCAGGCACACACAGCTGTGACTGATTCAGGTTCTCAGTTCAGTTGCAGTGCATAAGTCACATGAAAAAGGCAGCAATCCACATTTGTTCCAGCCAAGGAAGTAAATAGGTGCAACTGAGAACACATCATAATGTTCCTTTTCCACAAGGAAGCCCAGATTTTCTGATCATGGGCAAACTATGCACTGCTATTCCTTGGCTCCCAGGTGTGACTGTGTGGAGCCTGTGCAGTACAGACACAACTCCAGGGCAGAGGTTTGTGCCCTGCTTTGCAGTTGTGGGGATTCTGCTGCCATCCTTCTGCTAGTTCACTTACAGTGGCAATATAAAGGATTAAGATGTTATGAGTAAGAACAGAATAACAGCATGCAGATAACCAATTTTGAATGGAAAAGCAAGCTGTAAATAGGAATGCAGTTTCCCTCAATTTCTGCAGATTTTGCTTCAGCCCAGAACATCAAGTTCTTAAGGCATCATATTTTCAGTCAAATTCTTTTTCTAGGTTTGTCTTTTGATACACAATTTACTGTTATCCCTATCAAATAAAATTGGTGTTATCATCATAATAGTCCAAGGACATAAACAAGCACCAGTTTATAAGTTTCTCTCCTCCTTACACACCTTGTTTCAGTATAGCAAGAATTATAGCTGGGTTTTTTCCCATCCTTCATTTAGAAAAAAATATGGACTAATTATATTTTGAAAGTTAATGGTTTTAGTTGATCTACATTGAACTCTTGGAGAGCAGCCATATCAAATGAGTTCCTGGTAATTTGCCATGACTTCACCATGTGCAACTCCATGAAATTATATGCCTCCCATATGGCTGATGCTATAGCTATGCCAAAATCAACCAATAACACTGTAATCTTGCTTGTGGCCCTTCTTGGAGGAAATCTACGCACATATTTTATCTGGGTAGATAAAATGTTTTGGGTATTTTTAGCTCTCTGTAGTATTCTCTCAACTACTGGAAAACTTATTTACATTAAAATACTCAGAACATGATGGTTAAGTGATTAAGCAGTGTACTTTATAATAAATACTTAACAATAAAGGAATATTGTCTAATAGATAACCTAGACATGATTTTTCTTGGCAGTTTCTCTAGCTTTTATTGTCATGTTTAGCTGTGCTTAAGGGCTGTCCAGTGTGATGTACTGGATATTAAGGTGCCTTTTAAATTCAGTTTATACCAATCTGAATGGCAACATGCTGATCCAGGCATCAGATTCTCAGCCCTCCTGGGTATTTCCAAAATCCTTCCACCCCTGGAACTTTTTTTCTTTTTTCTTTTTTTTTTTTTTTTCCCACTTGCACTTTACTGCACTTCTCAGGCCTGGATCTATATATGGATTCACAGTGCTGTTCTTTCTGCATGTTCAAGGGCAGGCCATTAACTGCATGAAAACGATCCAGAGTGAGCAGGATGCTGAAAAGCTTCCCACACAGCTTAGCAAGGGATTTGTAATGCTTTTGTCTAGGTACACACCTCTTCAGACTGAGGTACTTGTGTGAAATTTTAATACTTAGCACTGCTGTAGCTGGTAAACCATACAAAACATCTTGGAAAACTGTGGAGCCCCAGATTGATTTGTGTAACACTTGCAGAAAGCTGTCTGCAAATTCCTTCCATCTGAATCAAACTGTTAGACTGCATCTCTGTTTACCTGTTGATTAATAGAAATACTTTCCTCCTGACTTTGATCCTCTCATTCCTTATCCATTTGTATTCCTCTGCATTCCCTTGCTCTGTGTTTACATTGTAAACTGCCTGGAGGCAGATGGCAACAGGAGGAGGATGCTCTGCAATGGTAATTACTTCTGTTATCATGGATGTTCAGGAGAAGATCACCTGCAATCCAACTGTGTTTACAAAGGCTGGACTTGGTGCCTCATGGAAGGATGCTGCTGCTGGATTATGTGTGCTGTATAGGATTTCACAGAATCATAAAGGTTGGAAAAGATCTTGAAGACCAGCCCAGCACCACCATGCCCACAGCTAAACCATGTCCCCAAGTGCCACATCCACTTGCTTTTTGAACACTTCCAGAGATGGTACCAGATAAAGGCAATTCAGGCTTTTGTTCACTCCCACTCCATTGGTAAGATTGAGAATATACTAAGACATTTCTTCTACACATTAAAAATGTTGTTTCTGGTACACCCTGAAACAATGAAAAGCTTTTCATAACACAGGAACTGACTTCTGGCCAAATAAGGATGAAAAGATTCAGAAAATTACACCATGAAAACAGACTGTAGGCTTTTCTACTGCTCTTGTACCGAAAGGTTGGAAGTAAAGGTTGGAAAATCTTACCATGAAAGAAATATGCCAATCAGCACAGCAGTCCTGCTGGATCTAGCTGAATTTCAGCTTTATAAGCTCAATTTTGTAATTTAAGCACAAGACTTCTGTGCTAAAAATATCCACCAAGATAATCTAGATGGCAATGCATAAAACTACAAAAACCAGTATACAGAAACCAGTATTGAAATTTAGATTGATCTATTTGAATTTGGATGAGTTAATATATCAAACTTGTGTTTATGGTCCAACAATGTGAGATAATATTGCTTAAATAGAAACCTTGCCCCTTTATTTTATTGGGCTGGTGCCTGAGTCCACAGCCATCTGAAAACTGCATCTGGCAAGGCTAATAAAAGGAAACATGAGATCTCATGGCCAGGGTCTTTGAACCCCTTCCCTTGCAAAACTGTGATTCATTTGGCATCTTGATACTGAGAGAAATCCTATGCTTTTTGGTCCTCAAATGTAAATTCAGTAAATTAAAATGCACCAGCACTGCTCTTGTTTCAACGCCATTCTTCATGCAGACTCAGGAAGAACACACACTGATAGCAAGAGATTGCAAAGGAGTTGCTTAGCAGAGTTGTTTCACTTTCCATATGACCTGAAGCACTTATTTGTTCTGCTCAACCCTTTTGTTCTGCTCAGTGCCGCCATTTCCCAGAAAACACTTGTACTCACAGGGAGGAAAAGATAAATTCAGCAATGGGATATTTTCTGTAGAGTGCATTACACTAAGTGCTTTTGGGTGTGATTTAAAGTTTTGGAGTGAAATGATGCTTCTGCTAGCAGAAAGTCTCCAGCACACTATTACAGCCATTCTACTCTCTGTCCTTTGGCTTTGCTATTAAGGTTAATAAGACTAATCAGGAGCATTATTTGGAAATATTAGGTAATAAAGGCTGGTCAGCTATGGAACACTAACGATTGTTCTGTTTAAATCTCACTGCAGCTGGGTAAATTAACTACGGTCCTGATCCCCTCTGTGCTGTATGGCCTGGACAGGACCTGCCAGCTCCATCCTTTCCACATGCCTCAGGTTTTTGGACCTTATTTTGTGTTCCTCTGGGAGGATACTTTAACTCCAGCAGCTTGAGCCCAAAGCTGCTCCCTCATTCCGTGATTCCATCTGCCAGATGCAGCAATTGAACCTGCTGCATGTATAACCCTGACTACCACGTAATAAAACAGAGGAGAGTGAAAAGTCCACATGGTAGTTTATATCCTAACTGTATTTATTTTAGATAAATATTTACCTATGCACACACAGCAGCACATACAAAGGAAAGGGCTATTTGCACTTTCTCTGAAGAGCTTTCAAAGATATTCATCTTTAATATTCTAGCTCAGCACAGCTCACCAGCTACACAATGTCCTGCAGAAATCCCTTTCATTATCTGTAAAACGTCTCATAATGTTCTAGTCATAATTTGCTTTGACATTAAAATAAAAATGTTAATATTCTCAATATCTCCTTTCCTTGCTTATGTTCCTCAGGAAGATCTGGCAGCCCACGGAAGCCAGATGGTAATTTGAACTTCCCAAACGAACTGCCTGGCTGCTGCTACTGAAGGGATGGTTTTGCTCTCTTCTATCTCATCCTGAAGGGCATGTACCTAGCCCTTCCTTTGCTTTGGCACTGACCCTAGCTCACCCCTCCAGTGAAAAAGGGCTAAGAGGCTATTAATTAGAGATAGCTGAAACCAGGTGAGGAGAACATGCTTGAAGAAGGAAGCAAGACCACTGTGAGAATACTTGGAGGGTTCCCTAAGGGACACCTGCAGCCACACAGCTCCAAGGTGTGTCAGGATGTCAGAACAGGACTAGGAGCAGTGTGGAGGCTACCACAGGGACAAGGCAAGTCTAATATCAAGGCAGCAAGCAAGGTGAGGACAGCACAGACCTACAGCATAGCTCAAACAAAATCTGAAGGGCCAGATCTGAGCTTAGCTGGGTCTCCAGTTCTCTGGGACAAGGATTGTGGGGTGGAGACCCCTGGTGATGCTTATTAGAGCCATTAAGGTCCATTAGTGCCCGCTGAGTCCTGACAATTACTCATTCTGATCAACTACCAAATTTGTTCACAGCTTGACATCCAACTACACCATGAAGCCCACATCTTCTCATTGCCAAAGCAGGAGCAGCAAGCAAAGGATTGAAAATACCTGAAATACCCAATATGAGAACTGTTAAAACACTAAGATACTTTGAAAACAAGCAAAAAGTAGTATGTGGCTGCAGTACACTACAGAGCAAGGACTGGGCCAGACCTGGCATGCTCAGCACTCTGTCCTTCAAAGCCTGACAGGTTGTGGGAAGAGAGAGAAAGATAAAAGTACAGACTATATTATGTTCACCTGAACACCTGACCCCCACAGTGCATTGCCTCTTGCCCTCTTTGGGATGGGGCAACAAAGATGATGGGGAAGTTTGTCACATCTCTCTTAGGAGGGACTGTGGGAGCTGGGCCTGTTTAGTCTGGAAAAGACTGAGAGGGGATCTCATTATTGCATATAAATATCTCAAAGACACGTGCCAAGAGGATGGTGCCAAACTCATTTCAGTGGCACCCAGCAACAGGATGAAGAGCACTGGCCATAGACTAAAAAACAAGAAGTTTCACCTCAGCATGAGGAAGAATTTCTTTACATCGAATGTGGCAGAGCCCTGCAACAGCTGCCTGGGGAGTGTGCGGAGTCTCCCACACTGGACACATTTCGAGCCCACCTGGACGCATTCCTGTGTCACTGCTCCAGGTGACCCTGCTGGGCATGGGGGATGGACCGAATGATCTCCACAGGTCCCTTCCAACTCTAACAGCTCTGTGATTGCCCATGGAGGTGGTGGAGCCACGTTTAAGGAAAGCCTGGACGTGGCACATGCTCTGTTTGACACGGTGCTGTTCGGTCACTGATCGAACCCGGTGACCTCGGGGGTGTTCTCCAGCCCGACTGACCCCGTGCCATGTCCGCGGTAATCAGTGATCGAGCAGCTCCTGCCGCCCTGAGGGNGCCCGAGCCGCCGCGGGGCCGGTGCTGGGAGGGATGGATAGGGCCGGGCTGGGCCGGGGGGAGCATCCAGCCGCCTTCCCTTCCCCGCCCTTCGCTCTCCGCCCGGCAGGAACCGTGTCTNTGTGTCACTGCTCCAGGTGACCCTGCTGGGCATGGGGGATGGACCGAATGATCTCCACAGGTCCCTTCCAACTCTAACAGCTCTGTGATTGCCCATGGAGGTGGTGGAGCCACGTTTAAGGAAAGCCTGGACGTGGCACATGCTCTGTTTGACACGGTGCTGTTCGGTCACTGATCGAACCCGGTGACCTCGGGGGTGTTCTCCAGCCCGACTGACCCCGTGCCATGTCCGCGGTAATCAGTGATCGAGCAGCTCCTGCCGCCCTGAGGGCGCTCGGCCGCTCCGCCCGGCGGGCGAGGCCGCACCACCGCACGTCACGGGGCGGGGCGGGTCAGCCATCTTGGGCTCGCCGGGCAGCGAGCGAGCGGGCGGGGGCGGAGGCAGCGCCCGCCCTGCGGAAGTCCCTCGGTGCCGCCGAGCGCAGCCCGTCGAGCCCCGCCGGAGCCCAGGGCTGCCCGCCGTCCCCAGCACCGCCGCTACCGACCAGCATGGCAGGGCGGCTCCCGGCCTGCGTGGTGGACTGCGGCACGGGGTGAGACACGGCCGCTGACAGCTCGGGGCCGCCCCATCGGTCCCGGGCCGGGGTGCGGGACCTTGTGCGGCGGCCGGGGCCGGGGGAGGCGAGCGGGGACGCGGCTCCCGCGGCAGCCCAGAGCCCCTGGGATGCCCCGGCTCGGCGGAGTCGCCGCTCTGCCCGGCGCCGTCTGGGGGGATCGAGTGTATTTATTTTTTGTTTTAATGTGCAGATAATGTCATTTATTCTGTGTTACTTCTCTCTGTGGAAGAAAAAAAACCCCTCCCCTTCCATCGAGCAGGCGCAGAGGAACTTCCTTAGTTTTGTCAAAGCCTCTTCCTGCTTTCGGGCTTTTATACCTTATAAGGCAGTTTTCAGTGTCAAACCTGAACCAAATCCGCTTTGGAAACGCTTCTTTTCGTTCAGCAGCTGCCAGGCGGTGGAGGGAACGCGGTGCCAGTGATCCAGAGCACCAGGAGCGGTGCGGGAGGAGGCCCCGGGGAGCCGGGCTGGCTCCGGGGGTTGGGGCCGGGCGGCAGCCCCGGAGGTGCCGTGGGAAGCGGGGCCGGGCGGGCTCCGCGGTGCCGCTCGCAGGGAAGTGCGGAGCGCGCTGTGACCCGCGGGCTGCGGGGCCGTCGGAAAGAGGAAATGTCTCCATCGGGCCTCAGTTTTTCATGGGAAGGGAAAGCACTGCTGTGTTTTCAAAGCTCTTCAGCTACCGCTGATGGCATGCTGCTTCTTTAGCTCGTTTTTTACTTTTGTTTCACTTCTCATCCCTCTTGCTAAAAATAAAGAAATTTTTCAGTGAGTGCTCTGTAGATGCAGATGTTTATCGTGCTTTCTTGGAAGTGTGTGTTCTTCTGCATCCTAAGCAGTTGTTTTCAGAAAGCACGTGCTCATCATCCCCTCAGGACAATCTGTTTGGTGTAGGACATTAATAAATCAGTCTTTAGGAAGAGCAGGTATATGTATGTGAGTGTCTGATGCCTGCATGTCTAACAGTTGTGTGAAGAAGTCACTCCAGTAGTGAAAGCAGAATTAAAACCTTGAGTTCTGTGGCATGGAGGAAAGTTAGCACAGTGGAAATGAGGCTGTGTAGCTGAGTGTAGTAGAAGTATATGTGAATTTAACGTGTGTATATGTGCTGTTTGTCTTTCAGAGCAAAAGATCTCTAACTACTCTTCCACATGCCACCAGAGGCTTTTTCCCATCCCACATGTTTGTGTATCACTGGTAGTCCCATTAAAGGCAATAATTTTGTCTTTATAGGTTTGTGAAGTACAGGTTGTGACCACTGGATTAGAAATTTGCTTAAGGCTTTCAGCAATGCCCCGTAGGAGCAGCATGCAAGCTCAGAGCTGTGTAAGAAATAACTTTGTCTTGTTGATGTGAGAAGTGTACCAAGGAACATGAGTGTTAAATCAAATGTTCCTGGGGAAGATGTGTGTGCAAGTACACCATTAGTCAACTTCTCTTCACATGGTGTACTCTGTAATGTTCTTGAGTATGATGTCAGCCAAGTCTTGCTCCTGTTTTATTTATTTCCCTACAAATATTTAAAAAATGTTCTAAGGTGCTGTTTTATTGTGTGCCATATATATTTTTTAATGCAGCCCATCCTATTTTACTCTCCAGGCTTTTCATTTTAGGTGCATTTCATCATCCAGGGTTGTTCTTCTGTGAAATTCTGCTTCAAGAAAGTGGGGCAAAGATTTGTAGCACTGTAAAGATTACAGAGTGTTGGGGTGGTCTGAATACAATAATTTCAGTAGACAAAAATATAAAGTGGTGAATTTACAAACAAAAAATATGATAGTTGAGATGAGTAAGAAACAGGTGGGTAATATTGCAGTGGGATATGATAGCATGATCATGCTCCTGGCTTTTATTTTTTATTTGGTATAGCCCTCCTAGTCCATCTCACTTTTTCTGTGAGAGCACAAACTGGGTCAGCCCTGTGCTCAGTGCAGATCAGCTGAGGTTTCAGCATTCTGTCCTGTCTGCCAAAATGACAGAAAGCAGACAAATTAAATATATCCCCCAAAAAGAGGAGAAGAGGTTTTGAAAATACAGCTGAAAACAGAAAGGGTGAAAGGAGCTGCCTTGCTTAGAACAGACTTTAAATGTGCACTGGTTTTCCAGTAAGTAGGCTTTCTTTAGAGAAAAGGGTTGGTAGTTTGTAATCTCAGGAGAATTGACCTCAATCAGCAAAAGGGCAGGTGTAGAAGTGGTATTGAAGAGTGTCTTCCTATGTCTTGTGCTTGTAGCCACAGTTCAGTTTGTTTATCTGAGTGATAATTTTTATTTTTTTTTTTTTTTTTTTTTTTTAGTGTGTGTGTGCATTTTTTGCCGGCTAAGACAGAGGGATGAGAAAGCCAGTGGAGTTGTGCTTTTCAGCATCAGCCTGCACAGATTATACAAATGATAAGGACTTCTTTCAAACCATAAAGAAAACAAAAAACACATAAGAGATTGGGGAGATAATATGGTGACTGTTGCTTGAGGTTTTAACAGCTCAGTCAGACTTTTTAGGGGTCATCTCAGTACGTGTCATACAGCTGGAGCTGGGAAATGGGTTTAATCAGTGACATGGCAATCAGATGCAGCTGAAATTCTTCCAGTGTTACATTTGTACCCTGAAATTTGCATTCTTTGCTTAAGCAAACTTGATACCTAGAAAATAAGGTAATTGATAGCTAGTAAGAGCAAGTAAATACTTGTGGTTTTAGAAGCTGCTTGTCTGAGGCACTGTCCTTTTAATTGTACAGTATTTGTACATGATATGAAAAATCTGAAGAGCCCAGGTAGTTTAACATAACTGCTAACCCCAGTATTACTTATTACTATAACTGATAGCCTTGTCTAGTTTTAACTATATTGTTGTTTTGTTGGGTAATCTGTAGAACAACACCTTAGGACCTTATTTTCAGGAAGTTTTTGTCCATGTTAGTAGTGAATTTGACTTCACTTGGCTGCTGAGAGCCACTCTCTTTCTCTTCTTTCCACAAAAGACAGGCAGCAGGTCCATGAGCAATGACCTATGAACCTATGTGCTGTTCTGTTTATATCCTTTAAACATTGGCAAATTTTTGATTTTCCTGAAGCCAGTAGATATGCTGTGAATGAGATTTACTTCATACTTTGGTGTATCTAAGAAATACATGCATTTTAAAAGAAAAATCAAAAATAGAAAAATGAGATGGAGTTCTTCCCATAAAGTATGTGAGCAATGTACCAAAGAAAGGAAAAGGCTCTTAGTCATTTTTTAATCACAGTAGGCTGCAGTCTTTTGCTCTGTGCCTTTTGGGTATTTGAATTGTTCTTGCTGCCTCTTCTACAGGCAAGCACAGCACTGCCTGCAAGTCATGATTAAAAGCTCTTCCTACGCCACTTTGGAATTTAGCTTGATTAGGTTGACAAGTAGATTTTAACTGTGGCTTTCTGTGTGAATGCACTTTTTTCCTTCAGTGTGACTTGTATAACACTGAATTAGCTCATTTGGGATGGCAGATAATTGCAAGTGTTCAAATTAATGGCTCTTCAGCTGAGCTGCAGTAAGTGGCTATGCAACTACTGCACTTCTAAAATGAGAGCTTAATTATAGCACTGAAAGGGATCTACAGAGTATTATTTGTATTTTCTATACCTGAGCTTTGTTTTCTGCTGGTTTGTGTGCTATTTTTCAGTGGCTGCCAGGTGGATCCATTTGACACTTGAGTGTCAGTGGTGACCAGCTTCTCTAATGTACCCAAGAGTCTTTTGTTGGGAGGGTCATGTCTGTTGGTAACCTTTTTCTTGAGTAAATTGGTTATGATTGGTATTGGTTTATGATTGTGTGGAAAAAACCCAACTTGTTGTCATGGGTGTTGTTTTCTGCCTCCTCCTATGCCAAGCTTTTTATTTCCCATACACAGGTTGAAAAAAGTGATGTATTTTTTTAACTTCTTTCTTGTATACTAGGGGTGAATTAAAGGTTTTAGGGTTGACTGGAGAAAGATTTCCTGTTCTTGATGGCAACTCAGGATTTCTTGGACACCTCCTGGCAGTCTGGGTTCCTCCTGAGCTGAGAGCCAGGAGGATTGAGCCTGCTCAGGAGTTCCAGGTTTTCTTGATGTGGAGTTGCAAGCTGTTCTTTGGAATGAGTCACATATATCTCTGAGAGTTTCTTGGCTATTTGGTCTCTCTAACCAGGGCTATGAATGAAGGAAGAGTAAATTTGGGCACACAGAACCTCAAAGAAGCAGAAGCTGGCTGGAGTGAGTGTTGCTTTGGGGAAATTCTCTTCAAACCCTATTGCTCTAGTTAATCTTCATGCAACACCTCTATGGCTCTTAAGGAGAGCAAAGTGTTTATGGGTTCGGTGTCTTCTGATGTGATGAGGTATGACAGGATAATTCTGTTTCTCTTCTGGGTTTTGACCTGAGAGTGTAAATGAGTACAAGATCCATGAAAAGCAATAATCTTCCATAGACAGCAAAATCTGTGAGGTGAGAAATCCAGTGCTATAAAATCAAGGTAGGGGGAAGTAACAGTCTGTTTTGTAGCTCTTGAACTTTTTAGTATCTTATACTGTGCCTTGAAATTATTTTTCTTTCCTAATGTTCCAGGCATGGTTTAATTCTGCAGGTTTTTCAAAGCCTAACTTATGTTTAGTATAAAGATTTCAGCACCATGATATTTCTGCAGTTTATACTTCAACTGGATATCTTGTTATGACCTTCTATGGGCTTCAGTCTTCATGAAAATTTTCTCTTTTGGGCTGAATTTTCTCTGTGTTGTGTCATCCCAGAAGTGATTTTTCAATATGGAAAGCATGGAAAAAAATATTTCCTTGATGGCATTTGGAAAAAATCCTCTTCCAGGGTTTTAAGAGTATCTTTTGCTTGCCAATGGCTGAAGTGTGGTTAGGGAGGGAGGGGAAAATGTCTCATCCTTCACATGGAAAAAGGAATTGTGCTGGGTTAAGAATTGATTTAATACATTTAAAAAGCCTTTGCAAGGACACTTGGAAGGCTGATGATGACCTGTGGTGTCTCTTGGATGATTCTAATACATCACAGTTGCAACACCAAATGCTCAGAGTATGCAGTATAATTAGGAATAATAGGAGTTCAATTAGGAGTACATATATTTCTACTGACACACACTTTTTTTTTTGGTGTGTGATTCCATCATAGGAATCAGTTTATATCTTGTGTTATTTAGTGCATTCCAGAAGCCATTCAAGATACATGGCACCTTCTAATCCTTCAGTTTCTGCTCCTCTTTTCCTGTGTCTCACTTGTGCTCGTTAGAGAGGAAAGGGGCAGTGGCATTTCAGGGTAGAGGACAAACCCACTTGCATCCCTGGGCTGGATCTGTAAAGTTAAAGATTAATGAACCTCCTTGTACAAACTGCAGGGCTCCTGCTTGGGCAGGGTTTGAGGTGTACCTGGGATGGGCAGGTTCCATTCTTGTCCCTTGGTGTGTTTAGTACCTGGCTTGGCCTTTCTGCCCAGCAAGTGTGTTGATTGCATGACTCCTAGGGATATTTACTTGTCCAAGTTAATTGAAAATACGGTTTTTATGAGTTCAGAAATAGTGCACCAGTTCTGAGTAGTAATCCATGCTGTGTGTTGTTTTATAGGCACATCTAAGAAATTTGCAGTAGGTCTGTTAGTTCATGCAATTGGGAAGTTTCAACATAATGTCTCAACATTTAGTTTCATCATTGCAGACTTTCTTTGGGACATGCTAAAAGAAACAAACAAACAAACTTCTTTAAAAGAACTTTATATGACTGCTTGTCCAAAATTAGAAGACTTTAGGGAGACAAGGTTAATTTCAAAGGTAAAATAATTAAAAACATACTTGGGTTTGTCCTCAAGGAAATTCCAAGTTCTTTTCTGCTCTGTGTAAGAAAACAATCTCTATTGCTTTAATCTTTAATTTTTGGTTTTGGTCACTGAACTAAAATACATTTAGGTGTACCAGTCTAACAGAAATCATCCTTGAGTAGATGTTTAAAAATATTGATTGGATTGCAAACTTGTTGGTGCCCACAGCAGGATTATTTAACCATCAAAATGAAGCATCAATCCTTTCCAAGTGCTACTAGTGATATATTGCTGGGTTTGTTTATTCAGTTATATCCAAAATTGAAAAAATAATCATTTTATCCACTGACTTAATGTAGGGTATAATATGATTCATATCTTTTTATTTTTGTTCTGATCATGGGTTTGCATTTTTAAGACTAGATGGAAAAACTCTAGATGAATGTACGGTTTTAATTTTTTGTGGGATTTCCTTTTTCTCTTTATTATTCTCTTGTGGTCAGTGCAAATGTTTGCAGCTGTGCACAGGATGTGTCTTGGCATGCTCAGGCTGTAGAGAGCAAGATGCAGACAGGAGGTTGATAGTTTATTTTGATAAATAAATGCTATCAATGGATGAATCCAGATTGTAATTCTTACCACCATACCTCTTATCTGGGTTTTCAGTATTAGTATTTTTTTTGTCATGTCTTGCCTTAGATACAGAACATTGTTTATCATCTGCAGGAGCTTTCATAGTACAACTGCTTGCATATTTACTGTCAGACTGCAGAATCTCTGTGATCCTGTTAAATGAGACCTGCTTTTTATATTAAACAAGATTTACTGGTATGTTTTTGTCCGCAGCTGAGTTTTTTTTTCTATGAGCAACTGTTTCTAATCGAAACAATCTTTTATTACATGTGTGGTGTAACATGATAAATATGTAATCTGGTGCTTTAGTGCAAGTCTGCTCTTGATGGAAAACATTTTGTTACCTGCTGGAAGGCTGAAGTGGTAATGGGGCAGATTGGGAATGCTGGGACAATCCCTTGGTGCTTGCTGGGTGCTCCTGCCCTCCATCCCTGCTCTCCCAGACCATTCAGTCTCATCCTGCCCTCTGCACAGCTCTTGGGTCAAAGCTGGAGCTCTCAAGTGCTGAAACTGTGCAAATAGCAAGCACAAAAGCTCAACTTTTTGCCTTTTTTTTTTTTTTTTTTAATGTGGAAGAACTTTACAGTTTTAGCCCCTCATTACATTTGCTTGAAGAAACTTTCAAGTCAGGCTTTTTCTGCATCATAAGATTTAGATTTCACCCATTTAATTTCTTCAAGTGCAGGATTTTGTTTACTTGCAGGTTATGTATGTGTTCATTCAGTTGATCCCTCCTTGCTTTAGCTGTTGAAAAATATGTATAATTCATTTATTTTCTTGGGTTTTTTCTTCCTGATAAATGTCTGTGCAGTCATAGAATATTCTGAGTTGGAAAGGACCCACAAAGATAATTGAGTCCAACTCCTGATGTTGAGCTTATTTTGGGTAAATGATGTAGAAAGTTGCCAAATAAATCTCCCCCTCGTACTAAATAACTTACACTGTTAAGTAATTATTCATGTAAGACTGCCAAACTTTTGGGCATTCTTTCCTCAGTATTTGGAAATACTGCATGGAGTAGGCAGGCTGTGAAAAATGCTCAGAAAGCCTGGGAAATGAAATACAAATTTATTAAAAAGCCTATCAGTATAGGTGAGTGCTGTGTGGGTGTGGTGTAACACAGAGGCACTGTTAAGACACTTGTTAAAATGAATTAGTCTAGAAGTCTCAAAGGAAGCAGTGAGTAGAAAGGGAGCATTTTGCCTTTGCCAACACAAACTACTGTACTCTCATTATACAAAGATAATATCCAAAACCATTTGCTCTTCTTATTTTGAGGAAAATGCAGTCAGAGAAAAGCTTTAACTTTTGTGTTAAAGTATGTGCCAGCATTAAATACTAGAAATGGGTTTACAAATACAAATAAAATTGACAAAGACTACAAATTTAGGTGGTAGTATCATCAGGATGCCAGAATTTGGATTTTGTTAGTTGAAAACACTTTAGTATGGGCTGGTTTCACGTCCACTTTTCATGGCTCAATTACAAGCCAGTTTTTTGGACATAAAGTCACCTTATCTTCCTCTTTACTTTCAGGAGAACTTTTTCAGAGTCAGCTTGCCAATGTTGTTCATTTTTATTTGGTTGATTTTCAGAGATTTGGTGGTAGTAAACATAAAGCAAAATTGAAAGTTGTTGCTCTTCTACTCCATCCAAATGTTAGTAAAGTTAGAAGCAGCACAATGCAGTAGCTTCATCTGTTCTCCAGACTGGTGTTAAACATGTCACCTGCAGACCTGGTTGCAGTGCTTGTGTAATTTATTCTGAGTGCTGTGCAGCACAGGCTGCTTTTGTACCCATGTTCCTCTTGGTCATTCTGGTCTGGCTCTGTGCGGCCGTGTCTTTGTGGTTTTCACTCCCCATTTTAGCTGGATTTTACTAGCAAGCAGTACAGTTGTCTGTGCTCTGAGTTGTAGAGGTAGCTGCTGATAAAAAGCAGCACTGGATAAATTTCCACCCAAAAATATAGATGTCTTTGGAGATAAATCATCCTTTTTTAAAGGTAGTTTTTATCTATTTAGGAAATAAACCTTTGCTAGAAGCGCTTCTCTTTCAAGCTGCTTTTCAGCTCATTTATTAAATTGCTCACCAATTTTCTTATGGTTTGTTTTACTGTGATAGTTTCAGTATGTGGCACAGAAGCATTTGTTGCCAAGGTGAAGGCTCTTGCTTGAGTGGGCTGATATTTTTTGGGGGGAAATACTGTAAAATGATAGTTTCAAACACACAGTGGTACAGTTAATTCCAAGGTCAAGCTTGTAGACTGTGAAATGTTTAACACCTCTGCTACCTAGAGGTCCCATATGTCACTGAAATACTATACTCCCTTTTACCATCCCTTCATGTGACTTATCTGCAATTTAAGAAAGTTCTCTTTACCTGAGAATGCTTCTAATCTTGTGAGTTTTTTCCACTTACAGAGAAAATTCTTTGGTTTCCACTGTTGATTACTTAAAACACTTGTTGATCAAAAATGTTTTAAAATTTGACAGAAGCAGCTGCTATTTAAAAATGTAAGCTAGTAATGTGTAAAAGGTAAACTATATTAGCTAAAGATGTAAAATGTGGAAAACGTGGCTAATTTCAAAATCTTGCAGTCTTATGTTTTGTCAAGGACATTTAAAAAGAGGTAGTAAACTAATTTCTTAATACAAGTCCCATTTTCCTAATGTAATCAGTCCTTCAGGGACTTCTGCTGCTGCTTGACCAATTTGCACCTGATGCTGGAGCTGGGATCTTTTTTAAAGGGGCAAGACAGCTTTCCTCTTTAACTGGAGTTTTCTCATAATTTCTCTTTACATGATTTGAAAAGTAAATGCTTCCCATATGGAAGTTCAGTCCCATTTGGATGGGAGAACAGTCCTGATAAAAGAAGGATGATAGAAGAAAAGCAACAAATAAAACCAGAAGGGCTTGTTCAGGCTTTTCAGTTACATGAGGCTCTGTGTATGAAGACAAGGAATTCATCCATGTTTGAGAAATGTTCTTCTACTTCTTTTTAAGGCAGCTGTTATCAGAAGACATCAGACAGTAAAAACATAGTATCTATCTTATAATCCCTGTCTATGCCAGTTAAAATAAGAAAGCCCTTTTTGATAAAGTCTTTGATGAACAGACCATGTGTAAGGAGCTGGTATTGAAGAGCAGAATCCCTTTCCATTCTGTTTAAAAACGTGGAGTTTTTGCCATAAGATTTATTTCATGCTCTTTTGAATATATTACCGGGTACATGTTCTCCTTAGAATTTCCACAGCCTGAGCTTTTCTGTAGTGCCTTCTATACCCTGCTTTACTTGATTACAATTTTTTGAGTTAAGGTCATTTAGCCAGCAATGAGCGAGTGTTGAATGATGAGTGTTGCAATCATTTTGCTTTCTGTATTTGGCCCTTGTTTCCTGGAGTCTTTTTTCTATGTGGTTTCAGTAAAGAAATGCAAAGCACTCCTGCCTCAGGAAAGTTCATAAACAAGTGGGAAGAGGCTCTCAAGGGAAATGGGAGATTGGCTCCAGACCCATTTGCATGGAAGGGGATATGGAGCAGAGATCTCCTACTGCCTGAGCAAGTGTGACACCTTGCAAAAAGGCAGTATCAGCTTACATTTAAGAATAAATGCATTTAACTGTGTAAAGCCTAATGTAATCACTGGATGTTAGACTTGGAGCATCACCACTCGGATGTGTTCTGCATAGGAGTTGAGGTGTGTTTAGGTAGGGAAACCTTGCTGGGTTTGTTGTATGGGCTGTGGTTCACACCAAAGCAGAATTTTAGCAGTTACACACATGTACTGTCCGGGCTATGGTGCCTGGGAGACCCATTGCATCTGCAGGGTGAGATACTTTGGATGCATTTGGAGTGAGAACTTGCACAGAAGGACTGTGGCTCAGATGGTAAACAGTAATTCAGAAGCATCATGAAGAGAGCAGTTTGAACAAAATGCCCTTGTTTTGCTAATGATGCACCTTGAAGCTAAACCAGCACATTTTGATTTCCTTCAGTTTTGGGTTTTTTACTCCCACTTCCTGTACTTTTCCCACAGAAAAATGTTTCTTTCTTTTGTTTGTTTTTCGAGTTGCTTTGTATCTTTCCAGTGGGACCAGCATTGCAGGTACATCTTACTTCTCTTTGTGTGTGCATTTTAAATGCATTATATTTCTGTTAGCCCAGGTCATTAGGAGCAGCTGAGGAATAGGCTGCAACCCAGATTTGCTCTAGGAGCTGGAGGTCAGATGATGCTTGTCCTCGAGTGCTCTTGTCTGGTTGTGCTCAGTTAACTCCTGTATTTGTGTGGAGCTGTCAGAGAAATGACAATTTGTGTTGGACTCTCCAGCTCTGTTGTACTTCAGGAGCAGCTGGACAGCTGCATTGCCCACGAAGCAGTTGTCCCCCTATTCCTCACTTTTGTTGGAATTGCAGTTGTGCTTGAACAACTAGGGTGTATAACTCGGGAGGATGACTTTTGCTGTGGGTAGGAAAGCAGGGAGCAAAGGCACATGATCATAGTTTGTGGTTTGCAGATAGAGGTTCTGGTAATGACATCCTTGTTGCAAGTTCTTACCCTCAGCACTGTTTCCTCTTGGCTTTAAAATTGTCTGTGTGACTAATGCACAAGTAACCTCTCAGTGACATTGCTTTTGTGTCATAGCCTCAGAAACATCTATTCTAGGTGAGAGAGCACATGTAAGAGAGCCCATTAGTGCTGCTGAGAACATTTTGGGAAGCCCTTTGGCTGTCCTTCCAGAGAGCTTTTGGGCAGAGCTGCTGTGCAGTTTCAGGATGTGAGTTTTTGAGGGTGATGATGATCACATGCTCAAGATTAGTTGCTCTCCCAAACCTGTTTGTGCTATGAATGTCCATTACAAAAATGTATATGTATATATATATGTATGCTGAGAGAGAGTGTGGGAGGGGGTGTATATGGTTCTCCATGTACAGACGTGCATATATGTATAGAGAATGTGTACTGCTCTTCGATACTCTCTAGCTGATTTTCTGAACTAAAGGACATGATTTTTCAACAGATTTTTTACCTGATTGTTTCTTAAGAGATTTTTGTCTTTTTTTTAAATTTTTTTTTATGAGCTATTAGGCCTACAGAAGCACTTCAGGGAGCTGAACACAGAGAAATAGGAGGGAAACACCCGAACAATCCAGGCTTTCACCTTTGGGATTTTGTAAATCAGTTCTGTGTTACACATTTTAATAGAAATCAGTTTATACCATTACACTCCTGTATGCAGTGCCTTGTGCCCTTACTGCTGGATGCCCCAAATTCCATGTGGGAAGGCTGAGTCCGTATTTCATTAATGGGGTGTGCCTGCCTGTCTACATGCAAGTCCCTTCTGCCATTCTTCAATTCTGAGTAGCAAGACCAGGGGTGATTTATGGAAAATCCAGTGTTGGTACTGCCTTATGATATCTCTACTATCAGGATTCTTTTTCTGTAGCAGCAGTAATTCCTGCTCTGGAGAAGCTGGGGTGTGCCTTGTTCCTCTGTGAATCATTGATTAGTCAGACACACGTTGCTATGTAGAACTCCTTATGGAAACTATACTTGTGGAATCTGGATTGCCTGTAGTATCCTTCTTTTCATGTGATTTAAATATTTCAAGTGACAGTGATAGATCTGATCAGTCTGAATAAAGCCTCATGTCCGTAAAAGTTAATTAGTAAAGAATCCCACGGTGACTAGATTGTGCATTTATTTTTTAAGATTTTTATCGACTTTCATTCAGTTTTACCGTAGCTTTTGCCCTCACCTATCACATTTTTAGACTCCATTTTAACTCAAGAGTATCTCTATATGCATTTAGTTACGAAAATCAGGTGTAGTGTTTATAATGTGTTGTGCCATGATCCCTGGCTGTGCTGTGAGCCTGAGGCTCCCAGGGCAGCCGGGGTTCTGTGCCTGGCCCGTGTGCCAGCGATGCTGGAGTTCCAGGGGTGCAAGGAAGTCTTGTACATGAGAGGTGTGAAGTATTGTGTAGGACACTGCACTGGGGACTTGCTGGTACAATGCTCTGATATTCAGAGATGTCATGCAGGTTTTTTCTCCCTTTCTTTTCTTGGAAGCCTAAAAATGCACTACTTTTTTTTCCCCTGAATCAGTACACTTCTTGCTGAGTAGGCCATATTATTTTTATATATGCTGATTTTATGTCTGAATACGCTCTTTTTATGTAAAATGCATCTTTCATGAGATTATTTTTCTTTCAGTCTTGCTGGCTGTGTGTGTGCTGGGCAAACTCCCACCCACAGGCAACTGAGCTGCCAGTTACCTGCAACAATTGAGCTTTTGCATTCTTTGAAATACTGAGTTTAATAATCAAACAGTTTTAACTTTTTTAGCTGTTAAAAACACTTCTAATCTAGTTGTAGGTTTATGCAGCATTCAGGCTCCGAAGTTCTTGTGTAGATTTAGCTTTAAAATCTGCATGCCACAGTTCTGGTTTGCAGGGGAAGGTAGAGGGAGTGAGTCAGTATTTGCTGGTTTACTTAGTAATTGTGTCCCTAAAAGCCTCTTAAAACACTATAAATGCAGTGAACAGTTGTATTCTGCATGATAGGTTAAAGAAGCACCAGTTTGTGGAATTCTTGGTATTTCTTTTGGGAAGTAGATCTTTAAAAGAAAATCAAACTTCAGTGAGCAAAATTCAAGTTGTGTGTCTGGAGTTGAGGCACATAAAGTGCCTAATGTCTTCATTAGGTGTGAAGTTCTTTCTGATATTTAGTTTCTTTTTTCATTATTTGTCATCTTCTGCCTGCGAAGTTTTCTTTGTCAGGAAACATTCCTGTTGATTGGTTTGAAGTCAAGTTTCTGTGCATGGTTACTCACAACTGTTAGAGTGTGTTATACACAAGATCAGGTTTACAGCTCTGAAAATATATCTCCTGCAAAGCATTTGTGGTGTTAGATGAGGTCCTGTACTAACCACTTTTGTTATTCAGAGAGGAACCCACCTTCCCGGTGAGGATCTGGTCTCTTGGCCGCGCTGATGGGTGCAATTAGCGTCGGTGATGGTAATTGTGTCGGTGCTGCTGCTCAGTGCTGTGTGAGCCACGGCACCCAGAGCTGCTGCAGCAGCGCTCCCCTCCCAGCCTGGGCAGCCCAGCCTCCTCCTGTGTCACTGCCATGAATTTATGGTTTGTGAGAGTTACTGCTGCCTTACACCTCCTAAGATCTTCCAGCTTTACGTCAGGGTGCTGAAAGCTGTAGAGGTGCTACTACAGCCTTCATGCCTTTGCTGATGGTGCTAATTCAGTGCAGCTGCACTCAGATAAAATGAGGACTTTGTCACGTCTGTGTTTGTTAAAAACATGTGGGTAAGCTCTAGCTCTTGAGCTAGAGCTGTGCATTTTGGTCTGCATGGTTTAGAATTTGCCTGTGCTGCTTTAGTGACAGCATTTCTAGCAGCTGGTTTTGGTACCTTGAGTTTTGAAGTTATTGTTCATGAATACTTTGTTAATTTCTTCAGTTTACTTGCATCGTGATAATGAAGATAATGTATATATCCATAGCACATTCTGGAGACTGGGTGAAGGCATGTAGTTATTTTCCCCTTGCTTTCTTTACTCTTATAAGACACATTTTGACACTGTTTACCATTTGTGAAATGGAATGGCGCTTGCTAGGACTTGGCCTTTTCAGCTGCTTGTGACATGAGGATGACCAGCCTGCCTCGTGCCCAGCTGGCAGCCCATGGGCAGGGCAGCTTTTCCCCCCATAGTGGAATTACAAAAACACTTTTACCACCACCACTATGAAAATAGTTCAACGGAGGTGCTAGCTGCTGAGCAGGGAGGAACAAAAATTACACTCCTAAACATTGATAGATTGAATTACATACTTTATGTTCCTTAGTAAAATGTTGTTGGAGTAGAAGTTAGCAGTGATGCTTGATCTCTGGCAGGGAACATTGTTTTATACTTTAAAAGAGAGAAATTCTTACTTTACCTTAGTTTTTTAAATTTACTTTTATAGACAAGTCAGTGTGGTGTCTTTCTGATGTGGGAAGAGGGGTCTGTTCATTAAGAAAAAGGAGATATCTTTGTTATTTGTGGTATTAAATATTGCAACCAAATCTTTTTTGCCTCAACAGGTATACAAAACTCGGATATGCGGGTAATACTGAGCCCCAGTTCATTATCCCTTCATGTAAGTATTTGTTACTTGTATGTCAATGCTAAAGTTACTCTTGGACTTTCTGTAACATGCCATAAAAAAAAAAAACAACAGAAAAAACCAACATTAAAAGAGAATTACTTGATCAGAGTGATGACACAGGGTAATAATGTGACCTTTTTTTGTTTTACTACAGATACTCAGTTTAAAAAGATACATTTATTAAAAATGGATACTAATAGTTGAAGCTAATTTTTTTGGACATTGAAATAATGTAAAAATCCAGTAGCATGGCTACATTTACCTTTTAGGAGGTTTTTTTCCCCATTTAGTAATTTTTCTAGTAAAACGTTGAGTTGATTATAACTGGAAAAAAATTAAAATTGTATGATTTAATATCTCTAGGGTTTAAAATGTTCTGCTTGCCTGGAAGTTGTCAGTATTACAGCTATGTTAATTTACAGTGTTTTGCAAATGTAACAAGAAACCGTGTCAGTTTTTCCCCCCATGTAGAACAGCTTATTTATTTGCTCCCTGGCTCCTGAACTGTTTCTCCCACTTGAAGAGATACAGTTCTACTCCAGAGAGCACAGCTCACTCAGCTTCCCTTAGAAATGCTTCACCTTTTGACCTCCTACACCACTTGGCAGTTCCTCATTGTTCATCTGTGCCAAAGTAATCATGGATTACATCCTGGTGAAAAGGAATAATTAGCACGCCCAGTTTTCCTTGCAAATACAACAGGAAGAGAGCTGGAACTAATACTACTTCAGCACAGTCACTGTGAAATAAACTTGGAAATTCAGGCTCTGAGTTGATTTTTCAAGGAAACGTGCTTCAAAAAGTAATTTTCATGGAAAGACAAGGCTAATTCACTTCTGTGAGAACAGGAGAATGCATTCAGAGAGTCCATTCTGTATCTTCTATTTTGGCTTCTAGTAAGCATTTCTTAGATTATTTGGTTTTCCAAATTAACTTCATCAAGTTTATTACAGTGTCATATAAAACACTCTATGGTTTTGCTTTTCACACAAAAGCTATCTTAAGATTAGATACTAAAAGTTTCTAAACATTGAAAAAATGCTTACAGTGCTCTTTAAACTTTGTAGCACTTGTTAAAATATAAATGGGCAAGTGGTTATTTAATTTCAGAAACAAAGTGTTTACATACTTTTTCTGCATCTTTAGATTTGGTTATTTAATTTGAAAACCACTTTCTTTTTCCAAAAAAGAAGGAAGATGATATTTTAAACATTGGAAATGAAATGGCCTGTCAGATCATTAAGCAGAGAAATTTGTCCAACAGGGATGATATTAAAGTAGAAGAGAAGGAGGGGAAATGAGATTTTTTTTTTTTGACTGCCTTTTGATGCAGTGTAGCGTATGGAAAAAAGGATGCTCAGTCTAGATGCTCCTGCAGCTGAAATGACCCTTGACTGCAATTCTCTCAATAAAAAAGGCATTTTTCTCATTTGTGCTGCAGTCCAAGCTAGATAATTACAGTAACAGCATGAGTTTGTGTTAATCTTCTGCCTGGAATGAAACAAAGTAGCACTGGGTTAATCCACATTAGAGAAACAAAAATAGAGTACAGCAGTACCTAGTCTCAAAGTAAAATGTTACAAAAAAGCACTTTGGTGTCTATAATTTCCTTAATGTTATTCCCCGTGGAAGATGGTTTGGTTTCTCCTTGAACTTTCAGCAGTGGCATTTTATCAGTTTGATTCTCTAAAATTAATGTTTGCTGTTAAACAGGTCTGAGCAGCATTCCTTGTGCCTTGTTCACTTATAGCTTATCTTATTCACTCCTGGTCTTAACAAATTTTTATCTCCTTATGAGGTGTTCTTGATTTTATTCTGAATATGCTTCTGCAGAGATGATAAATGCTTACATGAAAATGAAGTAAATGAGAATATACCAAGCCAATTTTTTGATGTGGCTTGGGTTCACTGCTTTCTTCCCTGGATGCTTTTTAGATCGTAGATCATTAATTTTGTTTGATTTTTATTCACTTCAGCAGGTTTTTCCTGCTGTTTGTTAACATGGGAGTCACCTTCTTTCCATTACCCAGTAGTTCCCTTGATTTTTCATTATTTCAGTTTATCTGTGATAGCTGATGGCTTTTTCTTTACTTCTAAAAGAAAAAACTGGCTTGAGTAATGTCAGCACAAAAATTGATTCAACGCAAGGATGTTATTTTTTTTTCTCCTAAAAAGCTCTTAATTCTTGTGCCAAGCATACCAAAGGCAACTGCTCTGAGTATTGCTGGGGTGCTGCCCATCCTCAGGCACAGCAGCTGAGGTTTCAGCAAGATGTATTTTCTTGTTTGTATTTTCAGGATATGATTCAGGTTGTTTGCTCCTAGTTTCTACCTTTCAAAAGCAGGGCTGAACAATCTGGCCTTGAGGGCAGCAAAATATTGGAGACCTCCCATCCTGTTCTAGGCTTGTAACAGGGTGAAACCAGTTGGATTTGAAAGTTGGTATAATTCTGTGGCGAGTGGTGGATTTTACTTGAAAGTTCTTGAGGATAAGACACATCTGGACAGAATAATTCCCCCACATGTGTGAGCTCTGTAACAATGACCTGAAGATATTTGTCAGGGTTCCTCTCTTCACTTGCAGCAAGCACCTGCCTTGCGACATTTCCTTCCCTGTGATTTTAGCTTCTGCTTCTGTTTGGCTTCCCCCAGCCTTCTGCTTCCTCTCTGCTCTCCTGTAAGCAGCTACAGAAGTTGCAGCATGATTCAGTTTTCTTCCTGAAGAGCTCAAAATAATGACTTCTGTTCCATCCTGTTCAGTCTTTCACAACACTCAGCTTCTTGGTTCCTGTGGCTCTGCCTGTGTTGCTCAGTGTGAGAAGGGAAGGAGGATGGGGAGGATCCATGAGCTCGGGGTGCTTTACCCCTTAGCCAGCTGCTGATTTCCAGGTCCTGTAGCTGTGCTGCCCTGGCTGCTGGGCTTGGGACTGCAGCTGTTTTCATAACTTTTTAAATCTTAGTTGTGAGCAAACATAACTTCTTGCTGAAGGTGAGAACTAGAAAAATAACTTCTGCTGTTGAAAGAGCTTTTGGAGCACAGCCTTAGGACAGTTGAGGCTGATTTAATGCTGCTTGGATATATGAATTTCCTCATCTGTGTAAAGGATTCTTTTCAAAGGCCATTAGTAAGATTTGAAAAAATACAGCAGATATTGCTGGAACTGCAGCCCTGATGGCTGGGGAGTAATTATTTTTAAAAGAATAACAACACTAATAATAATAATACTTAAAGTGGTTATTTTTGTTATTGGAGTATGCAGAAAATTAGCATGTTTATTGAATAAAATGAGGTGTGTAGGGATATCATATTTTAGTGTTTCTGAGTATATTTTATCTTTCTGATTGCATGTTGGGTGTCTAACAAATTTGTATTTAAGTCTGTTACTGTGTTACTTTTTAAGTCCTTACCATGCTTACCCATGACTGGAAGTCAAATTACCTGTGTTCTATGTAGCTCTTCTGAGTCACACTTGAAACAAAGAATGATTGTGATCAGTGTGTCTGTTTTTCAAGTGTAGGTTTTCTTTTTATAGTGCAGGATATATGACCTAAAATAATGTTTGTGTTCTCTGTTAAAGGTATTGCTATCAAAGAGTCAGCAAAAGTGGTGGATCAAGCACAAAGGAGGGTTTTGAAAGGTGTGGATGATTTAGACTTCTTCATTGGGGATGAAGCAATAGAAAAACCAACTTATGCAACCAAGGTATTAAGAAAAATTTTAATATTCATTTTTCAATCCCATTTAGCAAGCATCATGTGTACAGTAAATATAATGTTAAGAATGCTTTTTGGATAACTTAAGTATTATTTAATAACTCTGTTTAAATAGAAAATAAGCTTTGGTATTATTTTTGTTGATCTTGAGGAGCCTGTGGGAATTTGCAAAACACTGTTTTATGTATATATATATTACATATATATATTTCTTCATAAGTGAAAGGAGGCTGAGAGGGTGTTAAGTGGAAATGCGACATTCTCTTTTTCCTTGGCATCTTCTATCAGCAGCATCAGAGTAGGACACTGGGCTGGGGGAACTTTTGGTTTATCCCAGTGCCACCATTCTGCTGTACTGGGAAAAATGCAGTGTGTTGTCTCTGCTATTCAAGGTTGGAATCAGAATTTTGAATAGGTGTCACATAGGAATAAGGGAAGCCTAAATCAAGATTTATTGTTTATGTAGATCATATACTTTTAATGCAGTTGAAAACAGATTTTGTGTTTGGTTCTGGGGTTTTCTGTTGGTTTTTCTTTTTGTTTCCAATTATAATTTGATATTTTTCTCCAACAGTGGCCTATCCGCCATGGTATAGTTGAAGACTGGGACTTGATGGAGAGGTTTATGGAGCAAGTAATCTTTAAGTATTTAAGGGCAGAACCTGAGGACCATTATTTTCTTTTGGTAGGTAAATTTATGCCTTGCTTAAGAAGTTCTGTATGATGAATAACAATGTGTTGATTTATGTAAATTCTTAAATATAAATATGCATGTTCTGAAAGCAAAAGTAAATAAATTACCTGGAGCTTTCTTGACCTGCCTTAAGCCATCCAGGTTCTTTAATTTTCTAAAAATGTCAGTGTGTATGAACAGCAAACATTTTTCTGTTCTCATTTCCCTCCAAATTGTCTGATTCATCACTTTCTTATTTTCCTTCTCCACTGAATTCAATAATCTCAAGTTTATATGTTTGAGATAAAAACAATGCTTGTGTTTTGACTTTACATAATTGCAATTATTTTGTTTTTACAGTACTGCCATCTGGATGAAGTATCTAGAGAGTAAATTTCTGTCTTTTATTTTCTGTGAAACTAGAAGGGTTGATTAGATCTCAATTAAGGTCAATGTTATTCTGAAGCATCTGCTATTCCTTAGTATTTTATTTAGGGTCATTGAAATAGGCAGTTTGGTTTAGTGTGATATTTATAGACTGAGTTTGGAATTAGAGGTGTTAGCCATACCTGTTTAAATGCCTTCATCTTCTTGAAGCAATAATTAGATCCAGTTGCTCAAGGCTGTGTCCAGCCAAGCTGTGAATATCTCCAAGGATCAAAATGCCATTGCAACCCTGGGTCCCTTTTCAATGTTTGACCACCTTTAAGTTACATTTTTTTCCTTCTAATACCTACTTAGGATTTCCCAAGTTGAGTTTTGTGTCCCTGGCCCCTTGTCCCAACACCTTTGTGAGGAATCTGACTCCCTCCTCTTTTTACCCTCCTGTTCCACAGTTGCTGTAATGGAAGAATGGTGTTTTCTTTTCAAGTATTCTGTAGCACTATCCAAAATGCTTCTTCAGATCAGAGCCTTGAGTATGTTTGATATTTCAATGAAAGCTATAGCACACTATTATGGTATGTTTTATGTTCAGCTTCTCTCACTGGAGTACATTCCTATAGCTGAACATACCAACTTGTGTTACAGTGACTGCCTTCTGAAGGAAAACAGCTCTTTTCACTGGGAAATCTAAAAAATGTCATTCTTTAAATGTGCCAAACTGCATCCCTTGACATATTTTGATAGTCCTTGATTCTTTCAAGTAAAATCAAAAGTTGTAGTGAGCTAACCAGCCCACAAA
>VYZP01015098.1:13757-60749 GCA_013400635.1 Hypocryptadius cinnamomeus | reverse complement strand
TAAATTCTTAAGTAGTAACTGATGTAGTTTTCATTGCCCTTTTGTTTTTCTTTCTTTTAATGCAATTTGCATAAATTCTTAAAAACACCCTTGATCCATTACTATTTTTACATGCTATTGTTGAATGACTCATCTTAAAACTTAGGAATCAGTGGTTCTTTTTTTTAAGGTCAAATGTTTGGTTTGAATGTAAGTAAAACTATTTTTTTTTCTTTTTTTTTTTTTTTTTTTTTTTTTTTTTTTTTTTTTTTTTTTTGTCTCACAGACTGAGCCTCCATTAAATACTCCAGAAAATAGAGAATATACTGCTGAAATCATGTTTGAGTCTTTCAACGTTCCAGGGCTATATATTGCTGTTCAGGTAAGAGGAGGGCTGTTGAAAGTCACAGCTGCAGTATTTTTCCTTGGGCTAAAACTAATTTCACTGTGAAAAAACTGTGTAAGTGGTGTTTGGATTATGTTTATGTCCTCCTGGTTGGCAGTTCCAGCACTGCATGTTTGACATGCTTTGATTCTGTGGGTGGTTGCTGGATACTGTTCCTCTGTTACCTCTACAGGCTTCTCAGCAGTAGAGTAGGATATCTGTTGCATCATAAGTAAATAAAAAAACCCACACCACATCATAATAATTCTATTAATCCAAGAACTGAATCCCTTTCAGTATTGAGTAATGAGAAACTATGTTTGAGCATGGCTGAAAAAATATCAGACAAGTGTGAAAAATTACATTTTGCAGCCTCTTTTTTCTAAGCTGTTGTATAGACATATATAGTATTATTAAATCAGTTTCCATGCTGTAAATTACCATGGGAGTGCCACTCTGTCCTTGGGAGAAGTGGTGGGAAGTGAGGCCTGCAGGCAGATGTTTTGCCAATATTTGATTTTAGTGTGGTTTTTTTTTCCCAAGGCTGTCCTTGCCTTAGCTGCATCCTGGACATCGAGGCAAGTAGGAGAGCGAACACTGACTGGCACAGTTATAGACAGTGGAGATGGTGTCACTCATGTTATCCCTGTGGTAAGTGTGCCTCAAAGCTACACTACAGCTTCAGTGGAGAATTATTTGTCCTCTGAGTTCTCTAAGTGTACACCTACATGCACTGAAATATAGACAGGAGTCTTCGAAAATGTCAGATAATTCCCAGGGTTGTGGGTGTGAGTTTTGGTTCATTTTGTAGTGCAGAAACTCTTGAAGAACTTCTCTGTAACCCTGAGTTTGGCAGGGCTAATTGTTTTTCAGTGACTTACCTTAAAGGGTGAATTGCCAAGGCCATGCTAAGTGATGAGTGAAGTTGCTTTAGCACATTTCCATTTTGGCTTGCTGGTAAGAATGAACAGGCTCTTTACAAAAAAGAGTACAAAAAGTTTGATTTCTTACTTTCATTTAGGTCAGTCCACTGTATATAAAGTAGAAATAACACAAAGTATTAGAGGGCAGATGTAGTATTGTTTATAGTTTTTCTTCATCTGTTCCCAGTATTTAGTAGTGCTTCAGCCATACAAGCAGTCAAAGTTCCTGCTTGACTGGAAGAAAACAACCCCTAGGCTTGTTTAGTGTTGAATATCTGTTCCAATACATCAAGTTGCTAAAGCAGGAACTTGGGTGATTCTGTGATATTTTATTAAATAACACCTAGAGCTGCAATAATTTTCCTTACTGTCAAATTATTGCCCATCTTTCCTGGAGGAATTAAATTCATGTCTATGTACCACATATGTTTGTATTTTTAGAATGAAGTTAGATTACAATTTTTAAGATAAAAATCTGTACAAAGCTTTGTCATGCCACAGCAACATCAATTTTTTAAAACCAGTAGCATTGATGGTGATCAAACATGCACTGTCATGTAGCAATTTCTTACTAATTTTGGAGGAATATAGTGGCTAAATATTTGTTCATACTGTTAATCCAAGTTAGTGTATTTTTAATAAGACTTAGGAAACAATTGACACCTCAGACCTTCTATAGGTAAACTTCTAAAATTTTACTTCATAGTTCAACATTACTGTTTAAAAGAGTTGAACTTTTCCTGATTTGTGGTTTAGGGGGTTTTTTTTAGTTGAAATAAAGTAGGTAGTCTATATAATTTGAAGCATTAACCTGTTTTGCAAAATGTCATTTACTTCTGAAATTTTTAAGCATGGTGAACAAATTGTCAACAATGTTCTACGAATTCTATTATAGAATAAATAAAAAGGAATTAACAAATGCTTATCTCTGTAATGAAGTAGTGGTAGATTTTTTTTTTTATTACACTATTTTCTGTGTTAGTAAGACATTTTTGTATGAACATGAGTTAGGAAAACTTAAGCATTTTATGAATGTGATATCTGGATTCCTCTGTTTGGATTTAGCAGGTCTGGTAGGGTTGAAGGCCAACCTTGCACACTTGGTTTCTTTGTTTAGACCAGATGTTTTTAATGCATTGATACTGGTCCCCAGGATGAGTGTGACTTGTAAGGGTAGGTTGATGGATGAGGATGGGCCAGTCTGATGTTCTGAGCAGTCTCAAATAATGTCCTGAAATGATGCATTTTCTCCCTGCTTTCAGAAAATTAATTTTGGTTCATGTGGATTGTAACGTCTTACATCAGTGGCTGTGACTGCAGGGCCACATCAGTTATTCTAAAATAATATTTCACCAAAAAAGGTTCCTTGACCTTTTTGGTAAGAGTAACCTCATTTTGAAGAGAAAATAAAGGCCAAGGAATAGTGAGTATAGTGATTTGTCTGCCTTATGTACTAGTGACCTTTCTGTTCCTTCTAACCTTGTAAGAATTATGAACCAATGCCATGCAAAGTAAAGTAAGGCTATACTGTGAAGAATTGGATTTGTGGTAATTAAATGAGCCAGTTTTAAAGGGTTTTAGCCTCAGAATCACAGGTAGTGGGTAGGAGTTTAGACTCCGTGCCTTTCTCTCTCCCTCTGAGCTTTGATGAAAGTAGTTCTTATCAGTACCTTTGTCCCCATTTGTGTACAGGCTGAAGGATATGTGATTGGCAGCTGTATCAAACACATTCCAATTGCTGGCAGAGATATCACATACTTCATTCAGCAGTTGCTGAGGGAGAGAGAAGTAGGAATTCCTCCTGAACAATCCTTGGAAACAGCTAAAGCAGTGAAGGTAATGTGAACATTGCAGATCTTAAAGTTATTTTATATTACAACTTGGTATCTGGTTTTAAAGTACAAGAATATCTGAAAGTAATTGTACTTCTGAGTAACGGGGCTCTGATTCTAAGTAATATAAAAATGTCTTTAATGTAATAACATGAAATAGCTTAAACTCAAGGTTTGCAATTGGGCTGTACTTGCTCAGTCTGGCCTGGAATTTCACTCTTCACCTGTTGTCTCCCCTTTCTCTTCTCCTCTGTTATCATTATTGTTGTTATTATCCTGTTGCTATTATTATTGTAATGTTCTGTAGGAAATACTGTTGGCTGGATGTGTCATATAAAGAGCTGTAATTGCTCTTATATTCTTTCTGAATATTAATGTGTTCTTTTTTGTAATACACATTACATAGAGAACAAAGTGATTCTGAAAGACATTCAGCTTAAAGTACACTTCAATTTTGTTTCTTTGGCAGTTCTTGAATGTATTTCAGAATTAATTTCTCACAATCTTTTGAAGTTTAGAGGAAAAGCAGAAGAAAAGTAATTTAGCTCAGCCAGAGTCTTCAGTGCTGCACAGAAATGATCTGTAGTAGCAGAGCCATTATCTACCTGTGTACAGTAAATGTCAGTTCAGCTGTTTTGAGGCCTATTCTTTATCTGCCAATTTAATACTTACTCTTACTTACTACATTTTTTGAAATTTCTTACTAGTTTTCTATACTTCAGATAGTTCTAACTGTATCTGTTCAATTTTCAGGAGCGCTTTAGTTATGTTTGCCCTGACTTAGTAAAAGAATTTAACAAGTATGACACAGATGGTACAAAGTGGATTAAACAATATACTGGAATTAATGCTATCTCAAAGAAAGAATTTACCATTGATGTTGGTTACGAGAGATTCCTGGGGCCAGAGATTTTCTTCCATCCTGAGGTAAGTTGATTTGAATTGTCTAGACTTTGTTTTAGATGTGTTTTAGGTGATAGCAGAGAAATCCTATTTGCAAAATTGTAAAGAAGTGGTTATCTTTACTTACTTTTCTTCTTATTTATAAATAGATACCGGCTGTTGTTGTAGGTCAGTGTGCTTTGATTCTTGATTGCCACTAATCTTTATACAAATCCAGGTTGATACACAAAGCACTTAAAATGGCAGCAAAAATATTTAACAACTGTTTCCATTATTTGTTTTCATGACATCTCTAGTATAACAGAATGGTTCTTTCCTTGTTTTCCTCTTTACCTCTTTTCCTTTGCAATGTGTGGTCCTTCACAGTGACTTGACTTTATTCCTGATTGCAGTTTGCTAATCCTGACTTCACACAACCAATCTCAGAAGTAGTAGATGAAGTTATTCAGAATTGTCCCATTGATGTTAGACGTCCTCTATATAAGGTGAGCTATAATGTCTATTTTTTATATATGGGTTTTAGAAGAATTGTGATTTTTATCAAGGTACATATTTGAAACTCTTAAAAACCAATCCCAAATGAGCAAAATTAACCATTTTCCTAGAAATTAATCCAATATGCAGAAGGGTTTGTTGTTCACATAGACATTTTCAGAATGTGCTTTTTCATTAGGGAAACAAAAAAAACTGATCAAAAGTGGTGAGATGTAATAAGATATAAATGGATTTGAAAGCACAGACAATTTTAATGTGGCAAACTCTGGTGAGTTCATGTTGTGTCATGGTTGTATGCTAGATCATTTACAGTAAAAGCATACCTGCTAACTGTAACTTTTAAAACTGTATTTAGATATTTAGAATTTAGGAACTGGGTAATGTGGAGACTTGCCTTCTCAGACGTGGTTAACAAATTTTGTTATTCAAAACAGAATATTGTCCTCTCTGGAGGCTCAACCATGTTCAGGGACTTCGGGCGCCGTTTACAGCGAGACTTGAAAAGGACTGTTGATGCCAGGCTGAAACTTAGTGAAGAACTTAGTGGTGGCAGACTGAAGGTTGGTTCGTGCAGCTCTTGCACTTAACAAGCATCTGTTACCTGGAAAATGTGCAAATAACATCTTGCAATGATCGTGGTCTTTGTTGGAATGTCTTTGTCTTATTTGATGTTCTTATAGAGGCTTTTCAGAGGTTCATCCATTACACTGATCACATACCAGCAGTTGGCCACTCCAGCTGTCTTTGTGCTTGGTGTTTATTGATCAGTTACAGCTCATTGTGCTCAGTCTCTTGAGCTTGAAAATAAGAGAATTGAATCAAGCTCGTTGTTGAGCCACCAGGAGAGTCAGGAGCACGTGTCCTGTGAGGAATGAGGGAGCCTTGGTTAGAGAAGAGAAGGCTTTGGGACTCCTGATAGCGCCCTAGTACATGTGGGGAAATTACTAATTTTGAGGTTCAGCTGGATAAAACCCTAAATACCTTCCTCTGGCTTTGTAGCTTACCCTACCTTGAGCAGGAGGCCAGTCCAGAGACATGATGTGGTCCCTTCCCACCTCAATTATCTTATGATCCTATAAGGGACTTCATGTTTTTACTAAACTGCATCATCCTTAATTTGTGCTCTTTCCACTGCAGACCTCTGACCTAACTGTTGCATCTCTCTGTTGTCTCTGCATGGAGAAAAGACCAGCAGAGAAAAAAAAATTGTGTTTTTTTTTCCTTTTAAAGGAAATTGATTTTTCTGATTTATTTTTTAGTAGCAATCTAGCTAGGTGAGCTCAAACAATCCTTTAAAACCCCAGCAGAGCTTTATAATATGTCATGTAGAAAACTCTGAAATTTCAGTTATACACAGTTCTCTGGCCCAAGAAGCATCATTTAGTCTCTGTTTTCTTCACTAGACTTGGACCCCTTAGTAAGGAAGCAGAATCTGAGTAAGGAAATTGGGTGTGATTCTTCTTCTATTCTAAGTACCAGGCATGGCAAAGAATCATTGGCAGGAGTTTTGCAAAGGTGTTACAGAACATTTTTAGATACTGTTTCAAATTTCTGCAGGCTGGACTGGAAAAATAAATTCTGAAACTGTTACACTGGCAATTTTGATTGGCATGAGTAAGGAATAGATTGTGTGCCTATGGGGGGAAAGGGAATGGCTGACTGGAATGAGTGATGTAGTTCAGAAAAGCATGACTGACTGTATTGATCCTGGATAAACTTCCAATCTGCAGCTGATGCTTTGTTAGAATAATCACATGAAACTGAAATTACCTTCCTAAAGTGTGTTTTTTAAAAAAAGTTTAGGTAGTATGGGTCAGTGCTTATAAATGCATAAATAAATAGTCCATCAAGAAATTAATCAGAACATAGTGTGAAAAAAAAAAATGGGTGTGAATGGAAGTATCTCGGTCTGATAAAGCAGGTACCTTATCTATAAGCAGGAGCTGTTTCTTACTGTTCATTGTACAAGGGGCAGTCTGATGCCATAAATGTAAATTTACATGCACAGCGTTTATGAAAATACTCATTTATGAAAAGTAAGCTTGGTATATACACTCCTTTAAAACTAGATCTGTTTCTTAGCAGCAGAAGTGACTTTTAATGTGTTGCTTTTCTCTCCTCTTTTCTGCAGCCGAAGCCCATTGATGTCCAAGTCATTACACACCATATGCAGAGATATGCAGTCTGGTTTGGAGGATCAATGCTGGCTTCCACAGTGAGTTTAGCTGTAAAGCTGAGCATGTTTGAGCTGGGCTCTTGGAGCTCTCATCTCACCTTCACTGTATATTAAATGTGATTGGGGAATTTCTGATAGGCTTCAGGTGGTAAATATACCTTCCCTGTTTTTGCGTTAGACTTTAAAGACTTGGAAGAGCAAAAGAAAGCTGAATGAAAGCTTTGTGTGAGTTAAATATTAGTTTTGTGGCAGAATATATTCTTTGCATTGGTGTTTAGCCACGCATGATGTAAGTTAATTTTAGGATTTACGTGCTATCTGTTTTTCCACTGGCTGCATAGAAGTTAATATTGTTAAAATAATGTGTCTATACCATACACTAATGGTTTTTTCCTTCCCTTTACAGCCTGAATTCTACCAAGTATGCCATACCAAAAAAGATTATGAAGAGATTGGCCCTAGCATCTGTCGTCACAACCCTGTGTTTGGAGTCATGTCTTAAAGCTGACCCTGCAGGGGTCAGGGATGGGGAAGTGGGGAGGAGGAAAAGTCTTTCTGATTACTTGTTTGTCTGATGGCTGGTATTAAGATTACAAACATGACTTGACAATAAGAAAAAGACCAAACACAATTAAGCAGGATCATTTTAGTAAGTGTCTCAACATGCGGATGTAGTGGAAAGCCAAAACGATCACGTTTTTTCTTTAGATTGATTATTTGAACCTGTGCGTAACAAAACAAAAAAAGTGGATTTTAGTTCTTTCTGTGCCCTGATATTTTGTATATTAATGAATATCCAAGATTTGATGGGATTTGATGGTGTGTAGATAGTCAGCTCTCTAATGCTTCCATTGTACCCCTTCATGGGTACAATACAGGAGCTTGTTTATATTTCATACTTTTTTATACTTTGAGGAAAAATATGAATAAAAGAAACTGTAATATTTGAGGAAAAAAATTTACCAGTGACCAACTTGAAAGTAAATTAAAAAAAAAAGAAAGAAAAAATGTCATGAGTCATGCAACTAGCTCTTGCAAATCATGACCAGTCTAAATCCTGGGTTCCATACAATGCGAGTGCTTTTGGAACTAAGAAGCTACTATCTTGGATTAACCAATGCCTGCTAGTGCTTTCTGATTACTTGGTGCATTTTCATACTATCTATTGCTTTGAAAGAAAAAAAAGAAGTAAAGACATGACTGTTGGACCAGTTTTGCAGTTCTGTAGTGTCATTTCTAATTAAACCAAATAATCAGGTTATCAAAATTTGGTGTATTTAAAGCCTAACACCATTCCAATAAAGGCACAAAATTTCTTTTTATGTTGGTGTCAGACTTGTTAATCTCATGACATGGGAAGTTCTGAGCATGGGTCCCTACGTATCCGCTGTGGCTTTTGAGGAGTGAGGTTGGTCTGTGAGGTAGAGATGTAATGTGCTTTGTGTAACTCAAGTGTGAGCATTTTAGAACTGCAGTTTGTGTGTTCAGCTAGCTAGCACTTACCTAGAGAAGCCTGACAGCTCCTCCACTGTTGGGTTTGTTCATCTACTTTGTTCTGTAACTTTTTTCCCCCCACTTTCTTGCAGGTGGTGCTATTCAGGAGTCAGCACTGCATTTTCAATCTCTGTGGTTTTTCTGCAAGAAAATACCATGTAGATAAAAATAAAGTGAAAACAATCTCTTTCTCATTCTTTCTAGGAAGAACACTTTCTGTAGTGACTGGAATTGCTTACAATTTGTTGATGTTTGATGAGAGAAAACACTTCTTTAAGCACTTCTGAGCCTACAGAGGAAGTTGAGGCTGTTTGCATAGAAAACCACAAGAGGGAGATATTCTGGTTTCTTCTGAGTTGCAAAGATGCCTCATTTTCATCAGAGAAGCTTATCTATTGCCAGAGCTTCAAAACTTGGTAAATGTGACTCCAAAGCAAGGATGAATGTGGGAAAGTATTTTTACAGCAAGCATTGTGAAAAATTCACATGCTAGGAATCAAACAGAACATGATGCAAACAACAAAATTTTGAACAATTTTATTACAAAACCATTAGTGACATCTCCCTAACAGCAATACAGTATTTCAGTTTTTTATAAGTCACTTTTTAACTCCATTTGAGTCATAACTGTAGACTGATTCATGTGGTAAGGAAGACCAATAGGGAAAATATATAAAAAATGAAGTTTGAGTTGCGCTTTTCCAGCAGTCCTGGGTCTGCCACTGTATCATACTCTAGTGACAGGATATTTTGATACACTGCAGTGGTGTGAAGATAAGGCAAGGATCTTTTTCCTTAGAAAAAAAGTCTTAAAAGTTCACTTGAAAAACTTAAATTCCTGACACACAGATACATAACAGTGAGCAAGTGCAAAGAGAAGGAGTGAATTCCTCTTCCTGTCACCCACAGCTGTAGGGAGACCTTGACTCTTGCCCAGATTCTGGGTTCATCTTCCTGAGGCCCCAGGGAAACTCCTCTAAGCTTCTGTTTGTTTGTGTAGAAGAGAATGGAAGGCAACCATACCATTTATTTTTTTTTTTTTTTTTGGTAGCTGTGATCTAAAATTATGTTAATTTTCTCATAGAATGAAGTAAGTGGGAGTTTGTTTTTTTTTTAATACTGTAGATGTACTTTTGGAGAAGTTACACAGCCACAGCTGATTTTGAGTGTGTTAAAAGAACTAAAAAAAGTATGAGCAGCTTGCAGCTGCTGTTGATGGCTTGCACTGCATGGAGAGTCATCAATGCTTAAATACACCTAACATAATAGTAAATTTCAGTCTGGAAGTGGGTCACATCAGTGTTCTGCACCTGTAACACCAGATCCAGATCAGATCTGCTGGTGAGTGGTGAAGGGCTGAGCAGCCTGTGGGTCTGTCATCCCAGGGATTGTGTGAAGCACACGCTGTACAACGTGGAACACAGGCAGTTCCAGGAAAACCCTCTGCAATCTTGAAACGTGGATTTCCCATTGTTGTTTTGTGTGGGGTTGGGCTTAAAGCATCCAAAAGGTTCATTGCAAGGGCAAGTGTTTAGAAAAACCCACACAGAATGAAATTACATTTTTTTTTCTCCAAATGCTTGTTACTGAGGAGGTTACATGAAGGCAATTTTAAACCGATGTAGGAGGATTTGATGGGCCTAGTGTCACAGCATAGCTTTGTGTCCTAGGTGTGAGACTGGCTGACAGAATCCCTTAGGAGACCATCCTGAAGGGCAGAGGAGTCCAGGCAGGCTGGACCTTCTTCAAGAAGGAAATCTCAAAGATCCAGGAGCAGGCTGTCCCCATCTGCTGAAAGCTGAGGTGGTCATTTCCAACGTACTGATTTTATAGTATATAGTCTCTATAAAGGAGACTTACACTTCTACTGTCCTGCTGCCTGCAGGATGGTTGGAAGCAGTGCTGGTTGTGCACAGAAAACAGCAAAGAGCACTAGACAGCTGCAATCTGCCCTGCCCAAGCTTGGCTTACTTTACCTTTCTCTAGGAATTTGATTTTATTCCAGTAAATGAGGTAAGACTCCAGGTTTAATTGGCTTAAAAGCTGGTAGTTTCGTGCAGCTGAGCTTGGAATAAATCAAAGGTCACTGCCAAGTCAGTTTAGGCTCATCTCCCCATTTTGTTCAAATGTTTGTACCCAGTGTTAGGTATTGTTGGGATGGATGAGTTATCACTTGAAAAGCTGCCTGGAGGTGACTGCTGGGCTGGCTGAGCTCCTACCAGCTCTGGGCTGGTGCTGTGCAGTCTCCCTGCCTGATAACTGGTGTTCTCTGTGAGGCCAAAACTCCTGTGGCAGTAAAATTAAGAGAAATACATTGTTAGTGTCACTTAGTTTTTGTTGTTTTGTTTATTTTTTTTTTTAATTGCCCCCACAGAAGCAAAGTGCTGGAATAACCAGCTCCAAGTGCCAGTCCCCTGTTCTAGTACATACCTGTGAGTTTCCTATTTTAAACAGGACAGAGATCCCAGCTCCCATGTCTGCAGATGTCTCTTTCCTCTCAACATTTTTATCAGAAGCTGGGTTGCCAAAGGGAGGGCAGAGCCTGGCCCCTGTTGGCTGCAGGTGTCCCTCACCGTCATGGGAAGCAATGCCCCACTCTGTGTTTGGGCAGTAGCAAGCACAGTGGCTGTAGGTTTTTCCCCCAAGGCTGCAATATAAATATATTTTTAGTATAAATGCATTTACTGCTGAAGGGAGGCCCAGAGAGCACAGCAGCAATTAGTTTATAGGAGCTGAAGATGTAGTGCTTGATATGAAGTGTGTAACGCTGATATGGCTGAGAAAAAAGCTTGGGCTTTTTTTTCTTCTCATGAATTCAAAGATCAAGAAGGATGTTTTGTTTGAAAGATAGACTGGCACAGAAGAAGCCATTCATGAAAGCCCAGAAGTTGACCAACATGAGCACCCAGGACTAATCTCTTTTAGCATCTTGGAGTTGTTCCAATTTTTTTAAGTAAATGAACTTTAACTGGAGCAGGGGTTTAAATACATCTGTCCTTCCCAGCTACATTCCCTGGCTATTCAACTGTATGGAAAATTTACTCCTGGTCTTGTTTGGGTTTCCCCATCCCTGACTTGTTGCAGAGCCCAAGGCTGGGGCTGCTGCCCACAGCATGGCAAGGGGTGTGTCAGCAGGGACTGCTCTGAGATGCACCCCCAAAGGTGGTGTGTAGTTGTGGGTTGGTTTCATTGTTTTGTTTATTTTCCCAACTCTGATTTAGCCAGACGTGTTAGTGGTGAAAAATACTAAAAGTTGTGCCCCAAACAATAATAACAAATATGAAGCAGCTGGTCTATCTCCCAATGAACCCAGAAAATCAGAAACATGCACGAATCTGTTGTAATGCAGGGTTGCAGCTGAAGCACAGTGGGGAGAGGAGGGGGAATTGGCCTTATTGCAGCATGTTTGCAATATTATTATTGCAATTGGCCTCATTGCAGCGTGTGTTTTAGTTGAGAGGCTTTGCCTGGCAGGAGTGTGCAGGCTCGGTGCAGGCAGCGTCTCACACTTGGCCACACGATGGCATTTTCCTACAAGACATCCTGCGTGGCTGCAGCCTGGAAAACCCCTCATTGGATCCTGCCTGGGAAAAAGCAGCTGACTGAAAGCATCTGATGGCAAACCTTTCTGGAAAGGCTGGTGCCTGGTAGTCACGGCAAGGTGAGGAGGACTAGAGCCTTGTGTTTCTATCTGGAGCCAAGGAATCCGTGTCTCCCTGCAGCTGCTCCAGCCAGAAGTGCCGTGAGCTCACTGTGGGTGCTGAGCAGGACCGAGTCCCTCGGCACCGGGAATCCCGGAGGGGCACTGAAAGGGAATCGATGTCACATGCAGGATGTGACACACCTTCAGGGGACAACTGCGAGGAGGTTTCTGCACCCTCATTGCAATTCAGTTCTGAATTACCTCAGCCTTTCCATGCACCTGGTTGTAGGGAATGCACAGGAGATGGCAGAGCATGCACCCATCCCGTAGGCAGAGATAAAGGCAGGGAGAGCTCTGCTTGTCGTGGTCCTGACAGAGATTGTTTTTTTAGTGTGCTGAGATTGTCCCCCACAAGTGTGGGTGATGATAATCTTACCCTGCTGTGGTGATCCTGCTCAGATGTCTCAGCACTGTCCTCAGTATGGCTCACCAGGCATTTCTGAGCAAATTGTGCTGTTACCTGGGGGTTGATTTAGGGAAGAGGAAAGTTTTTACATTGTTTTGGGGAGCTGAACCACAACCAGGCTGCTTAGTGTAATCACAGTGTTCAGCTCAAGCAGACGCCCTGGAAGTGGTCCTGGGCTGGAGCTGGGCAGCAGCTGTGTGTGCCTCTTGTATTTTACAGAGCTATGAGTATTTATAGAAGAACTCCTCTAATTATTGCTAACGCACTTTGATTTCATGAAGTCATGACCTGCCAACCTTCTGCTCTTCTCTCACCTCCATTAACTCATCTGACCTACAAAATGTCTAATGTGGTTTATCTGCACAATGTGCAAGCTGACAGCGAGCTCAAAAAGGGCAGAAACACCTTTCCTCAGCTGTAAAACACCCTGAGGGAGGGGATGATTTTGTTCTGCTTGGGCAGTCACCTCTAACTCATGTCCTTTCATTCTCTTACCCCTGCATGCCCTGCAGCACCCTGGCAGCTGCTAAAACCTGTCCAAGTCAGACAAACGTGGAGCTGTCTGCAAGGTAAAGGAGAGACAGTGCCTGATGCAGCAGGGGCTGAGCACAGGTTATGGAGCAGGAGAAAGGGAGGTGCATCCCACAGCACAGCCCGTGTGTTTTCCCAGGTGATCTTGGGGCTCCTGGGGTTGTTCTGGTGGTGGACTTGGTCAATTGATGCTTCAGCTCCTCACTGCATGAATGGGGCAAAAGCCTCTGAGCCTCTGTGCTGGGAATCTGTGTGGTGATGGCAGCTCTTTGCTGGCACAAATACTGCCCACTGAATACCTCTGGTCCCTTGCTCCCCCTCCTCCTCCTGCTGTACTCAGGGAAAGGGTTTCTCGTTTATTGTCTGTGCCCTACAGAGCTAAAGAGATCAAAACTAATGATCAAAGGGATGACAGGAGACAATGCTCTCTGACCTGGGGGGTCAATGTCTCATTTTACAGCACTCTGCAACTGCTGTCCTCTGTTTTTTTTTTTCTTATTCCATTATATCCATAATTCCCCTAATGAATGGGGTGTGTTTCCTGTGGCAATGGCACCAGAGCAGAGCACCAGGCTGAGAAACCAGAGATGGCATGGGGACTGGGGGACTCCGTGCCACTGGTGGTGGTGTCCAGACCGTGGCCATGGTTCAGGTGTGCTGCCTGGGCACAGCCTTGCCCTTCATGCCTGCTCCCACCTCCTCCCAGCTGAAGAACCTGTTGGTTGGCAGTGGCTAGCTGCTTTCTGCAGGTAATGGCTGTCAGGGCCCAGGTGCTGTGACCCACTCTAACCCTGATGAGAATTGCAGCAGCTGCTTTTCCAGCCTCCAAGAGACAGGGAACCCAAATGGCACACTAATTTCCAATGCCCTAAGAGTTTAATGTTGTTATAAATGGGTGTGCAGAGGGACAGATAAAGCACACCTGGAGCTTGTGTAGAGCAAGAGGTGGGGTTTGAAGTGACAGACCTGCAGCTGGGGTCTCCATGGTTTTCCTTCTTGCAGCACCTCCGTGCAGCCTGGAGCCCTGACTTTCACTTGGAAGGTTAATTATGCTTTAAATGAGAAATGTCTTTGGCTCCAGCAGTCAGAGCAAGGTTAAGGACCTGGACAGAGGGATTGAACAGGGCTCAATCCTGCAGATCATTACAGGTGGGCATCCAGAGCTGGGCTGGGAAGAAGGGGCAGCTTTCTTTGCCTGCTCCTTTGCCCACCCAAGCATCTTCCCTGCCAGCTTTTGTGACCACATGCATGCCTTTTGCTGGGTACAAGGGTTGTTGGTCCTTAGAAACAGAATTTTTGTTAAATATATAGCTGTGTAGCAATTTATTAATTTTCACAGAGTTCTTGCTCTGCAGAAACTCAGGCAGGTCACAGTAGCTTAAATAACAAAATCTGAGGGGAAATGCACTGGCATAAAAAAAAATTGCTTTTAAAAGTTTCATTCAAAACACATTGGAAATGTGAAATTTTCTTGGCAGAAAGTATTTGCACCTGTCTGATCCTATCTGCAGGGTTTTCCTCTCCCTGGTGGGCAGTGCTGGCAGCTGCCTCAGCCCTGATCCTGGCAGAGGAGGAGGTGCTGCTGCCGCTGGACTGTGGGATGTAGGGCTGCTGTGAATCATCCCCTGGAGCATCCCCTGAGTCTCCTCAGATGTGTGACCCCTGCCACATGCTGCTGCAGCCAAAGCCAGAAAAGTGATGGAAGTCACTTTGCTGCTTTGTTTGCTATGTTTCCCAAAGGAAAAAATATTTTCCTCTTCATGAGTGTTAATGACAATGCAAGATTTAAATTGTCTCTCTGCATTTAAGCCCTGATTCACCTCAAATATTATTTGAGGGTTTTTTTCCCATTGTTCAGCATAAGGATAACTTCACATACTTCATTTTGGGTGTGTTTGAGCAGCAGAGGAGAAGAGAGGGGGACTGGAAATTCCTAAGGCAGGACAAATGTCTGGGCACAAAGAGGAAGGTAACGATGGTACAGGGGCTCCTCTCACTGTCTGGGGTGGTGGATCAGGAAAGGCACTTCTCCAGTACATGATAAACGATCAATACCTGTGAAGAAGCAGAAGGAAGGAGCTGCAGGGCTGGGAGACTCCTTGCTTCAAACCACATGACTGGAACTTTTGGACAGCACTGTGGCCCAGCCTGGTGACCTCCATCACCTTCCATTCCTCACCCAGGCTCTGGCAGCAGGATCCAGACTCATCTTCCTGGGGCTTTTCTGCTGCAATGAAGTTATAACTGCAGGTGTCAGCATTTCAGCAGGGGGACGGTGCTCATTCTCTCAGAAGGAGAATGTAAAATAAGAGGCAACTGCAAAGATATAGAAGAACTTAATTCAGTTTTTATAGTATTTGTATTTGTCTTAACAGCCTTGGCTTGCCACTAACACAGTGCACTGGCCTAAGTGAGCATGTAAAATGTGCACGTTAACTTGGTAAACACAACTGACTTTTCAATATTGTCTTTATATTGATGTGCACAGGCAATATTGAAAAGGCATTTTACTGATTCACAGCTGGATCACACACTGTGAAGCTGTCATGTGTATTAGACTTTAGACAGAAGTGGATCAGAAAACTCCAAATCTGCCCTTTAAAATTAAACAATTAAGATGTGATGGGAAAGACCATTTAACAGCCAGGTTTTTACATGATGAGTGGAAGTCTTGAGTGACTTACTGGATAATATTTTTTATATGGTGTCCCTCTGCCGTGATTTTTAGGTATTACTTGGAAATAATGTGATAATTAAAATCTGGTATGTTTTTTGAGTAGTTACACGACAGAGGGATGATGACTTATGGCACTGAGGTGCCTGAGCTCTCTGAACACCAGTGGGGATGGTGCCCCTGCAGTGTGGGGCCCTTTGCCCCAGGGGTTGTTGCCTGTGTGCTCCAATGGGGTTTTGGATAAGCAGCTCCAAAGTAAAAAAGGTGAAGGCAGTCAGGACAAAAGGAGGGGAAGGACTCACTGGCTCTTGTTCTTAGCAGCTGTAATATAATAACAGTAAATAGAAATTTGAATTGGATTGCTCTCCAAGATTATTACCCAACAATTGGTCAAGGAGTCACATAACTAATCAAATTGTTACACTTTATGCCTATAAAATAGCTGTTGATGCATTTTCTCTCTCCTCTTTTCTTGCAGGAGCATTGATCATTTTATTGTTGAGTGTGATGTTGGGTACAAGTGCTAATACTGCTGCTAGAGCCCTTGGTCTGTGTGCAGCTGTGTTTTGGGGAAAACCACAAAGCCTTCAGTGTATGATTTACTGGAGCAGCAAAACTTGCTCATCCCTTCCTTGGCTCACCTGAGCTGAAAATACAATCTCCTCTTAAAACAACCCCGCACACAGCTGGGTGTAATTCAGCCCACAGCTTCTGCTGCCTTAATTCACCAAGATCAATTTACAGAGGGAAGCCTCCAGCTAACTGAAGCCAGGTGGTGCCTTTGGCTTCCTGAGGGGGAGGGTGACAAATACAAGTGGCCTGAAACAAATCAAGGGCTAATGCTGTGCCACAGAACGGTGCCGGATGCCTTGTGTCTGCAGGTATCTAATAGAGCTAATAAGCAGCTAACATTACTGCCTGATTTGGCAGGAATTATTACCTGCTGAATGGCTTAATAGATTTCCAGTCCCTCTGTGTGTAATTTTCACTCATCCCCAAAGGAAAGCTATATAATGTTTGTCGTGGTTGTTTGTAGAATTGGGATGCACCACAGGTGTACTTTGAACTTCATAAACTGCCCTGTGTTACATCCCATTATGCTTCTTGTGGGGCTGTAATTACTGGGAGCTCTTCTGGGGCAGCGGCTGCTGCTTGGGGTGTGATTTTTGAAAGCAGGACCTTACACTGCCTGTCCTCCCTTTGTCACTGCAGTGTTTGCCTTCATCATCTGTAATGCACAGACATTGGTAAATCTGCCCAAGTTTCTCTTAGACACCTTAAAATATGTTTAAGTGGTTGCATTCAGAGGTGTTTTTTATGAGGGCTGTGCTTTTAAATAAAGCAAAATCTTGAAAAATGGTTTTGACTCGTGGACCTTTTTCAATAGCTTTAAAAAACTATTTAAATTAGCAACATGGTCACAGGTTTAATCATTTAGGTGGCCTGTCTTATAGGAAACGAATTCACTATTTCAGATTCTAGTTCAAGAGGAAGAAATAGATTCCAGTAATGCTTAGAAGTTATAAATTAGATTCTGACAAGATGCCCTATACCCATGTTCCTATATTAGGGGAGGAATGGTGTGATGTGGGTGTGAAATGAAGAGAAGGACCCAGGCATTGAACACAGAGGGGTCCTGCTCACATTCATTAGCCAAGATGATTGCAGCAGCCAAATATTTGATTAAAGGGTATATAAAAATACCCATTAAATAAAATAAGCCTGCATGGGTCTTTGGCTGGTGTGTCTGAAAATGCCATAACGCTGGAATTGCAGCATGCAAAGCGAGGGAATGCTCTCTGAAGTGCCCACCTAAGGGACCTGTGAAAATTAATGGCACAGCAGAAATGCTCTGTAAAGGTCAGCCAGGACTGTGTGTGGAGCCTGGGAGCTCAAAGCCCTCTTTGGCACAGGGCTACCCGGTGTAATTGTTTTTCAGCACAGAGGGGTTTTAATTACAGTAGCACTTCGTGCATCCCCTGGTTCTTCTGTCAGAGGAAGTGGGGGAACTCCCCACCCAGCAAAACAAACCAAACTGCTGCCTGCTCCAGATTGGTGCATTGCCACCATTTAGCAAAGAGACTTTAAGGGAGAACAAAGGATTTGGTTCATAAGGCTGCAGCCCATCGAGGGCTGGTAATGGCACAGGAGTTCAGCTTGTCACATCCAAATGCCCTGGCTGGGTGGCAATCCCTGTGATCCCAGGCTGCTCCAGGGTACCACCAGGTACAGCCAAAAATACACCTGTAAAAGAAGGGTACTGCCTGTAATCTGGGGATGTTTCTTGTGAAACATCTTTTTAAAAATATACCATATGTGTATTATATCCTCAGTAATACTGCCTTGAACAAGCAAGCAAAAATGTTGATGTTCTCCAGGCAGAAGTGGAGAGCATCAGAGCTGTAAAGGGTCTTCAAAAGCTCCATTTTTGTTATGACTTCAAGTATCATTGTTAGAGCTAGCTTAAAATAATGCCCATGTCCAAGGGTTTTTGCAAGTAGAAAATGTAACAAAAATCCGAACAGCCATTTAATGGTGAGAACAGTCACTATTTCATGGGAAGAAAAGTGTGTTTTCTTGCTATGCACAAAAGCTAGAAGTGCCTAAAAAGATGTCATTCCTGTTTGTAATGCTGAAGCTTCACCAAAACTGCAGAAAGGGCACACAGGAATGTTTCTACTTTATCTTTAGTTAAGTGGGAAACTGCTGGAGCAGCACTGCCTTGCTGGGGTGGGAGGTTTTCTCTGGGGCAGCCCAGAGGAGGTGGCTGGGCCAGGACTGTGGCTGTGGCTGGCTACCAGGGTCTGGGGAAAGTTGTCTCATGCTGGTCCAGGCTGGGTGCAGGATGCTCCCATCCTGCCTCTGGAAGCTGTGGCATTTCACAGGCAGCTGGATCTGGCTGTTAGGGAGTGTTTCCTGCTCTTCCAGCAGGCTGATTCACATTCCCTCCTCAATCTGCTATATTGAAACCTGCTTGCATTTCTTTGGATGCTGCAATTTTGCAAAATCCTCATGTGTAGCTGTCATGCCTCCTTCTTCCTGATCCTCAGCAGTCTTTGCTGTCCTCCTCACCAGTCCTGCCAGTGTATCCAGTGCACTGCCTGCCTCTGGAGGCAGCAGAACCTGTGGCTATTGCAGGGAACAGCCCTGAGCCATGGTCACATTTTGATTATATTTACATTTGTGCTCACCTTACACTCACCTGATTTATTGCCTGTTCTTGGGCTACTTCTGTTTTGTTGCTTTCAAGGCTTCATTCTCTTCTCGAATAAAAAATCCACATTTTGGATTGTATTTCCTACATATACAAGGTGGCCTTTTTCTTCTCTCATTTAGACAATACGTGTCTAACTTCATTATCCTCTCTGGACTTCTCAGCCTCTGAATTAGTTCTACAAATGTCAGGGATCTGCCACTAACTCCCCATGACACACAGTGAGAGGAGTTATTAAAAAATTCTGTCCCTAGGTGGTCCCCTTGGTGCCCCAGTGCCACTTTAGCTGTGGAGCTGGTGTGCACTGTGCTGCCTCAGGGCTCTGTCCCCATGGCTGGGTGATGTTCCTGCTCCGAGTCAGAAGGGGATGCCAGGTTTTATTTGCATCTTGTTGTGGTTTAACCCCAGGTGACAATTCAGCCCCACTCATCTGCTCACTCACTCCCACACAACGGGATGAGGGAGGGAACTGGAAGACTGGAAGTGAAAAAAGTGGCTGGCTGAGATAAAGACAGCTCAATAGGTGAAACAAAAGTTGTTCCCTCAAGAAAATCAAACTAGGGAATTCATTCCCCCCTTCCTGTGGGCAGGAGGGTGTTCAGCCATCTTCAGGAAAGCCAGGCTCCATCACACACAGAGGAGGAGACTTGAGAAGGCAAACACCACTGCTTCAAATATTCTCCCCTTCCTCCTCCTTCCCCCAGCTCTGTGTGCTGAGCTTGGTGCCCTGTGGTCTGAGATATCCCTGGGCTCAGCTGTCCTGTCCTTCCCAGCTCCTTGTGTACCCCCAGCTGCCTTGCTGGTGGGGCAGGATGAGGAGCAGAAAAGACCTTCGCCCTGTGAGTGCACTGCCCAGGGATAAGGAAAGCATCCCTGAGTTATCAGCACTGGTACCACAAAAAATACGAAACACACACCTTACCATGAAAAAAAAATTGACTCTATCCCAGCCAAAACTGGGACATGCCAGTAAAGCCATTGCTTCTTGGTTTTATCTGACCCCTTCTAAAGATGTTCTTGTTTATCCCACGTGAAAACAAGAGGAAATCATGAAGCCTCATTCGTTCCCTCAGAGGAAAATCTGTCCTGCCTGATAAAAAAGGATGTGAAGGGGACAAAATAGTGGTAGGAGATGGGATATCTGAGACTCATGGGGAATGGACTGCTTGCCTCCCCATCTACTAATTGACTACATTTCTTGTGCAGTTGAGCTAGAGGAGAAAACTTGAGGCCAAATAATAATAATAAAAAAAAATAATTCAACCAGGAATACAAATCATGTGAATGTGAGTAAAATGTAAAGCCTTTTTGCTAGGTAGACTGCAGAGCCCTAGTATACCCTGGAGAATTTCATAAATCTAATGAAGCTTTCACACCTTCAGGGACAGGGCTTTAGCTGCTGGGCTTCCTATCCATCTTGGGATCAATAGTGCAGTTAAGTCAAAATCACCCTGCAAATAGAGAACATGAGGTTGGGAGTACAGTTCATCTCTCACAGAGGAAGCAGAATAATAATCAAAAAGTCCAAGCCAGTGAATTTCAAACTTTCAGCGTCATCTGTGATGCTGGTTTTTTTGGGATGACCCAACAGTAATTCAGGAAAATGTTAGTGTGGGCACAGGCAATTTTGCATATGGTAGGACCTACCAGGCACCTTCACTTTGGGGGCCATGGCTTTAAGGCACTGGGTAAAGACCAAGATCTCAGCCAAGTCACCAAACCTGGCAGAGCTGGTGGGGGAGGTGAGAGACATCAGCTTGTGTTTGTTGTCACCTGTATAGGGGCCAGGTGTGGAACTTAGTGGGAAAATATCTGCAAGCATTGGCAGAACATCTAGTGCACAGAAACACTCAGCTCTCATTGAGGTGGAACTCACCCTTCCACCTCCTCCAGCCCAAACACAAAAATAATTCAGATTAATTACCAAATGGCTGAGGTACATTGCAGCACAAATTATTTTATTCCCTGTGACTTTCTTTCACATCATGCAGTATGTAAGGCTTTGGCAGTGGGTAAGTGCCAATATAATGGAGTAGGAAAAGTCCTGCTTGAGAAAAGTAAATTAAAATTTTGCCTTTGCAGAGGTGGAAGAGCTATAAAATTATTCATCTTTAAGAGGTGATTGCATGGCAATGTGTTGCCTTGTGCTGGAAAGAAAAAGAAAAGCTAATGTTCTAGAGGGTGAAATTAAGGGAGCTGACTGCAGTGGTTAAATACACCATATATCCTGGGATTATGCTGTTAACATGAGCCTGTGTGATGCCCAGAAGTGAAAACAGAAGGTTCTGGAAAGGGAGAAATGAGCAGAAAAAGGAGACAGCAAAATAGAGGACAGGTGCTGGGAGTGGACAGCTTCAGGGGACAGGTAGCCATGGGGAGGACATTGGTGAGGATGCAGGGACCTCTCTCAGGACACTGTTTCTTTTCATCCAGGCTGGCAGCCAAGATGAAAGTTAAGCTTCAGTTTTGCTGGGGTCATGCAGGAGTGAGATCTGGTGGTCTGCCCACTCACACAAGGATTTGGGGAAGAAGGGATGTGCTGCAGGAATGACAGTCCTGTATCTCCCTCAGTAGAGGTGTGAGCTAAGTGGGCTGGGGAGGGAACAGGCAGCTTGAAATGAGGTGGAGGTGTGAAAGAGGGCCCTGCTCAGAGATCTTGCAGGTCTCACTCTTCCCTCTGCATGCTTTGCACCTCAGAGGAAAGGAATATCCTAATGCTTTCATTCCAGCTAATAATCTTGTGTTGCTTTAATCACCTCTCAGATCTTGAATCTGCAGAAAAAGAGTGGGTTGGTAAAAAATTGACCTTTGTGTTTACACTGGTTTTGTTTCTGGTTGGTAACTGCAAAACCTGTCCTTTATGAATTATGTCTGTCTCTGGAACTGAGTGAAGGATGGGAAGTTACACAGATCATTGATACAGACGCAAATTTCATGGCCCATCAGTGTCCCTTGGTGTGTAGGGCTGTATGGCTGACGTTGTCAGCCAAGTGGTTGTTCACAGAAGGACATGGGCCTTAGTCATCACTCCTTCTGCCAGCCTGGGCTGTCTGCAGACAGGATTTTATCTTAAGATACAGATTTAAAGATACTCTTCCCCCCTCCTTTTTTTCCCCCTTTGCTTTGGTTCTCAGCCTGGCAGTAAAGCTCGAACATCTCCAGCTCATCACAACATCCAGGGAGGGCTTGTGTGAGAGTAATGACCAAAAAGCACAAGATCTGCTGGCAACTGCTTAATAACAGAGTGTTTTAAAATGTGTCTCTGACACTTGCATTTTTTATTTATTGAATGTGGAGTACATGCAAATAGAGTGTCTTTGGGATTGCATGCTGAGCCCTGGGACATTTACAGATCCTAGCTATAAATTTGGAATAAGGCAACACACCCCCACTGTGATATCATTACTGCTGTAATAAACATGAGACGTTTCCTATTTTCTCTCTTTTCCTCATGTGAGATACTGCAGATTTCTGCTGTCTGGTCCAGTACAGCCATCCTTTGAAGACATCTGGGCTCCCAAACTGGCAGGTCAGCCCTCAGCTACTTGTCTTCCTTTAAAATTGCTGGAAATTAGGGCTCAAGTTCTCAAAAGTCCATAGTCACCTAATCCATATAAAAAGCATGTGGTGACAGCAAGAATTAATTGGTTAAATGACACCAAAACCTTGCCAGCAAAATATTAAATTAAAACTAAAATTAAATTAAAATTAAAAAATTTTAAAAAAATTAAAAACGATCAGAATTGGGGAAAGCTGAAGGTGAAATATGATCATATAAAAAGTAGGAGGTCAGGAGAATAATGTAAAAAAACAGGACTAAGAGAAATGGCAACTGCCTGGAAATACAAAATAAAGGATGTGAAATAAAATTAGAGGATAGTATGAGAACCATGTGTAGGATGGTGTAAGGCAGGATGAAGTCCTGCCTAGCAAAATTAAAGAGACAATAACATGTAGGCTGCTGTAGATGTGACAGACAAGACTGGTGGGGGAAGATTTAATGTGAGGATTTCTTGGGCTGCAGTAAGAATGGAGAAAGATGGTGCAGCTGACAGAATGAGATAGAAAAACTATGTTATGCAGAATTATCTGTAAAGCAGCCTATTGTTATGGCCTATTCCAACTATGAAGCAGATTTAAACTTCATAGCTGATCACCTCCAGAATTTGGAAGTGTCTCTGAACCCCCTCCTCTACAGACACATAAAATACCATCCAGAAAATCCTGAGCAGTGACTGTAGCCTTTGACTCCAGTGCCTGTGGCGTGGGCTGACCTAGGTGCAGGTACAAGCTGTGAGCAGGGCATGGCATTTTAATTATTCTTGCTCTGCTTCCAGGGCTCTCCTCTAAGCAGTTTCGTTGGTCTTTCCCAATTATTTGAGAAGGTGATATGGAAAACTATGCATGAAGAGAAATCTTTGCTTAAGGAAGACCTGAACTGTGACCACAGGTCTTGAGTAATTCCCCTTCTCTTTACTATCTGCCTCCTTCCCAGCTCTGCATTGAGTGAGCACAGTGCTGGTGATTTGGGACAGCTTGTGGAGGCTTCTGGCTTCCAGTGACTCAGACATATCCTCTTGTGGGTATCTCCCACCCTTACAGGAGTGAGCTGGTGAGGAAGTTGTGTGTATATTGTTGTAGCAGGAAAATGCTGACAGGACATTCTTTCCACTTATTTGTACTGAGCAAATGGATATCGGGAAAATCAACAGTGAAATTCAATTGGAGTTTAATTAAGAAAGAAAACCCCACAATTCTACAGGCAGATTCCCTTAAATAGGAAAATTATTCCAGCTAATAAAAAACTTAAAGAGATAGGATATGCTCAGAAATAACATATCCAAAAATTAATAGCAATAAACTATATATCACGTTGTAGCACTTGCTGTTTTCCTTCAGAAAGGAACAAACTGTCAACGGGATTTCAGAGGAAAAGGAGGGTTGTGTCTTTGAAGGGATTACTGCTCATGTCTTCACAGGGTGGCTTGGATCATCAGAGACTGCCTCAGCTTAGAACAAAGTGCTCAGAAATGTCACTTGGCAGCCAGGCCCATTGCTGAAATCCTAAAAGAAACAACTTACAGAAAGTTACCAGACTGAGTCTTAATTGGCCCAGCTGAAATATCTTGCTGGGAATTGTGACAGGCAAAGTCGGCACTTGGATCTGTAATTTGTAATCCAACATGACTTGGGAATGATGTTAAGGTACAAAATGTGCATTTTTGGCAGCTGTGCTCCCATGTTGCAGTCCAGTGGGGCAGGGCCTGCAAGGCAGCTGATAAACACAGGGATCTGGTGCCATTTGAGATCCCCATGGGCACCTTGCTACGCTTCACATCTGCCTCAAGGAGGTCTCAGATACCCTTCTGATGCCCTCAAATCACCCCTCAGGTGGCGCTTCAGGCAACTGGAGGGAGCCCTTGGCATCCTTGCTGGGTGGAGCAGCCTCCTGAGATGACAACTTGCCTGTGCATCATGTGGTGAATCTGTTTGCACTGAAACAGGAGTGGTGAATTACTGACAGAGCAGAAGGACATAGGCTCAAACCTCTCTGTGCCATCTCCTTTCCCTGTCTGACACCCCTCTGGCTGTCCCCAGACGCTTTGTGCTCCTCTCTCCATCACCAAGCCTTCCTGCTATCAGCCAGGAAAGCGTTAAACCTGCCTCTGGCCCTTGCCTTGATGGAGGAAACAGGAGAAATACCCTTTGAAAAGGAGAAGACACACAAGGTTGCTGTCTTGTTTACTGTAAGCTGTACATTATTAAAGGCCCAAGTCGTGTTTGCCCAGAGCTCTTTGCTGGAGCCACAAGATGGATAGAAACAGGAATGAGGGCACAAGAAACCCTTCCCTGAGGCAGCCCCAGGGCTGTGCGTCATCTCCTCAGTCAGCCTGTGCCCCAGCTCTGATGGGATGTTGATTTTCTCTAGTGCTTTCCATGAAAGTCTTGCAAAACCTTTATTTGAGACTGAAAATCAGGTCCACAGGGGTAAGAAAACCCCCTTCAATTTCCAACAGTGTGTGACAGATGTGTCCAAGGAGCAGGGAAGGCAGCAGGGGGAAACAGAGGCAAAACATCATTGCTGCTGCCTGGTCACTGGACCACCTTCAGCAGTTTTCAATGGCCAGAGCAGTTCTTCATACAGTTTCTGAATATTTAGAGAAGAAGCTGATGTCTTTGTAGCTGCTACCCTGAGGACTCTCCTTTGCTGTGCTCTGGCCCTTGTGAATGGGTCTGGGGAGGGTAACTGAGAAATGAAGATGTTTTCCCTTTTCAAAAGCAGATACCTGCCCATCACTCTATGTTAGATAAAGTGCCCTGGGGCGTTGGGATTTGTGGTTGGAGGCACATTTTGGAGCCAGCACCCTCCAGCTGGTCACTCAGAGTGCCTCATTTGGCTTCAGCTTCGAAGTGCCCACCTGCCTAGAAACCTGCAGGAAGCTCAAGCACAAATGTGTATTTAATGATGAAACACAAATCAGACAATGTTCCCTAGAGCCCATCCAAAATATTCTGAGTCAGTGACAATGTGGGGCTCAAGGGCAGGAAAACGGGACCACAAATGAGGAAAATGGGACCACAAATGAAGAAAGCTGCTGTGGCCAAGCTGAGCTGTACCTCTTTGTGTGCATGCTTTGAACCACTGGAAATACCAGATAGGTGGACTTCTCTCATCCTTCCATGTTCCAGACAAAACTAAATCGATATCCTTCTGTCCATGTTAAAAGCATGGACATAGCCAATTCCTGAAGCCCAGCTGCTCCTTTTAAACTTTCCAAGCCAGGTAACTTGTTTTTGTGTCTATGACCCTGTTTAAAGTCCAGCGTTTTCTGCTTACTTCTATTTCTGTAAATGCTAATGTGCTGTGTGAAGGGAATGAGTCTACTAATCTGTAACTGAGGTCTGCAGAGTGAATTAAATGTGCTGAGTGCTGCTTGGTGATCTTGCAGAAAGAAAAAGCTGAAAAACACAGAGAGGATAAAGAATGATCAGACTTGATATTTTAAACAATTAACATTTTCAAGCCCTTTAAAATGGAAGAGAGCATCTGTTAATAAAAGAAGAAAATGGAAAAACCAAAATCCCCAAAACCAATTACGTGAATCAGCAGCAGAGGCTCAGATCTGTTGTATGTTACTTTGAATTTTCTAGTAACTTCTAAAATCTTGACTGAGGAGTCACAAATGCATGTATTTGCATCTAAAGCAATTTCCAAAATGTGAAAGGTGAACAGCATGCACAAAGGCAGAAAATTAAATGGAAGCTAGACAGGACAAAGCCCACAGTATTTGGAGAGGCAGAGCTCTGGCCACATTGAAAAATAAAATAAAGGGCAGACTCTAAGTTTGTCAGTTCAGTAGAACTGATAGGAAAAGTAAATTTTCATCCCAAATGGAAATCAGATTTTCATGGAAAATGAACTGGATAAAAAAATCCAACAAAACAAACCTTAAAAACCCCAGAAGTGGTACCTGCCAAGACACATTAAAGTATGGATCTGATCATTGCATCCAAAGGGAAATCACAGCAAATCGGTGTCTCTGCTGTGAAGCTGCACCTTTACAGACTGTTTCCCCCTCAGCCCAGGCATCTTCCCCAGTCCCAGGGAGCTCCCTGAGTTTTGGCCCAATTAGCTATGAGCAAATGAGCTGCCCCAAAACACAGAAGTGGGGCACCTGTGCACTCCCCAGGCTTTCTGACAGGACTTTGCTTATTGCCACTTTTGTTGTTTGGCTGCTCAAGTTGTGCATTTCTTGTAATTGCTGCTCTTTTGGAAGCAAAGAGAGCTAATTTCTATAGCTGCAAAATGAAAATATGTTCCAAACTTGAGAAGACAGAAATGTAATGGTTGCACCTTCCAGGCTGACCTAGAGGTGGAGTGATTTCAATTAAAAATCGATTCCAGTGAGTACCAGAGAGAAAAGAAAAGGAATAAAGTCAGCAAGACTTTTGCAAACTGTTAAAAAAAATTTGTTTCGTTCGTATTTGAAAGACTAAGAATGTTCAGACTTGCATTGCAAAGTGACAGAGAAAAGGAAATATATTATCTGCCTAGACAAGGATGTCAAATTCGCTGCACAGGTACCTCACAGAAAGACCAACCCGACATCCAGCGCTCCCTCTGCTGTGTCACACACTCAGCACTCCAGGGAGGGGCGTTTCATGCAGCATTAAAGCTGCTGCTCCCGGGTACTTCGGCTTCATTAGCAAATAGAAAGGCAAAATCATTGCAGATGGGTGGTTGGAAGGGGAGAGAAGGGAAGGAAGAGGGTTTAAATGTGTTCATGCTGCAGGGTATTACAGAGATGTGCTTTAACATTGCTTGGTCTGGGCTGGCTGTTTGTGGGTCCCCTGGTGCTCTGCTCCGGCCGGGGGGAGCGATGGAGCCGCGCCCGCTGCGCTGCCCAGCACCACAGCAATGACAGAAATGACAGCGATGACAGCAGTGACAGCAATGACAGCAATGACAGCAATGACAGCGGCCGGCCCAGGGCAGGGACAAACCCAGCACCTGGCAGGGCCTGCTCTAAGATACCCAAAGCAGGAACCAGCCGCCGCTGCCCATTTTCACTCTTGCCGTATCTGCTCCTGGTTCTGGGCACACACAAAGCTTTATTTGCCAGATTATAATCGGTGGCAGGTCCCTGAGTAATGCCTGACCTAACATGAGACAACATGAGAAACGAGCAGCTCTAGAGAACTTCCTACAGAGGCTGTTTCCCAGATGAGTTCAGTGATGGAAAGATGCTGTCCTGTTATTTCCCCAAGGAAGCCCAGCAGGTTCTACCTGACACTCCCATTTACAGGAGCTGTCTTCTGCTTAGAACAGCAATTGTGTCTCCCCGGCATTTGTTTTATTTTTATTATTTATTTTGTCTCCGTTTTCTAATTCTACAGCTGCAAATCCCTTAAAATGTAGAAGCTAAATCACATTACTCACTCCTGACTTGGGAAAAGCATTAAGGTGAATCTTGTGAGGGATTTCACAAGGCACATTTTGAAAATACAAACAGATCTTTCATTGTAACCCCATTTTCCTTAATTCCCCCAGAGACAATCAAAACCCCATTGAATTATAAATACCAATAACGGTGGGATTGTGTCTGCAGACCCACAGACATCAGGGCGTGGAATCCACATCACTTTTATGTAGTTGAAGTCCAGAAGGTCAGGCTTGCGGCCATGGCCACCACTGGTTCTGCAAAGCCCATGGCTCTGGTGCAGTGGGATGGATTGCATGAGGTGGTAGGGCTGAAAGACAGGTGGCAGAGAGCAGTGCTTTTGCTGCCACCCCTCCTGCAAAGAGCACCTGGTTGTAAAGAACAATGTTATTTAAGCTACTAGAATTAATCAAAGAAGTATTTTACAAGCTTTTTGTCTTGAACAGGCTGGTCATACCAACACTACTGGAAAGAAAAAGAAGACAAGGCACATGTAGAAGTTCTGTGATGAAAAAATATGGCACATATGGTGGTTCAAAAAAAGGCGATTTCTAAAATGTTGAACAGCTGAAGTTGGTCTCAGCTTCACAATTGCTCATTTCACACCTCCCCATGGGCAAATGGGTGTTGGAACACAGCAGTGGGAGCTCTGACTGCACCAGACATCAGCAAAACCCTGGGTTGCCTGCCTTGCTTGTTTTACTTACCATGCTGCCTGCAGAGAAAAAGCCTCAACAAATGCAGAGGAGCATGAAGACATTGCACTACACTTGTGAGAGAGGAGGGATGGCTGGAGCTGGTCCAGAGGGGTGCTCATTTCACAGCTCCCCTGGCCCAGCCAGCTGCACCCTGCAGGTCAGGGACAGCCCAGCTCCCTGCCACAGGAGGGACAGGTCTGAACTTGGCAGAATCAGCCTGGGAAAAATGCTGAGATCTGATTAGAGTTTACATTTACATTTACAACATTACAGGAGCTGCCACCTGCCCCAGGTGGCTCTGGGGTCAGAGGGGAGCCCCCCTGACACCGCTGCACTCCACCAAAGGAAATATAACAACATGGATTGCAAACCCTTGGCTGGTACAAAGTAAAAACTAACGTGAGGAAGGGGAAATCTTATTAAAGTCATGCAAATCACTTGGGAGGCAGGGCTTATTTGGGCAAAATGCATTTTAATCTGGTTTTAATGAAACTGATATTTTAAAAAGTATGTTGAAGAACACTTTTGGGGATATAGAAAAAAAAGCTGTACACAGAATTTCAGTCTGCAGAGTTGGTTTAGGCTCCATCTGAAAGTGGCAGCATTAAGGAGTTTAAATTTTTTAAATTATCAAAAAGGAAATGGAGAAGTAACTTGATTACCCTGGAAATCCACAGGGAAAGAGTAGTGGTTTATACAATTAAGTGGCTCAGGTTAAAGAAAGGTATAATAAGAAGGAATAACAGAAAGCTGAAGGCAAACCCATTCAAATGAGAAATCCAGCACAGTTTTTAGCAGTGAGGATGATCAATTACTGGAAAAAAATTGCCAAATGAAGCAGCTGATTAACAGTCTGGTCAAATTGTGACCGGTAGTTCAGCCCAGAATGGACGTCTTTAGCTGAATAAAATAGTGCCAGAATCCTTCCAGTGGTGCCAGGGACAGGATAAGGAGCAATGGCCAAGAGGTGTAACCTCACCATGAGGAAGAACTTTACCTTGAGGGTGGCAGAGCACTGGAACAGCTGCCCAGGGAGGGTATGGAATCTCCCTCTCTGGGAATGTTCCAAACCCACCTGGACATGTTCCTGCATCCCCTGCTTGGGCAGGGATGGGTTAGACTGAGTGATCTCCACAGGTCCCTTCCAACCCTGGAAGGCCCCACACACATCCTGCAGCTGCTCTGTGGCTCCCCATGGCATCCCATCCTGCTGGACACATCCTTGAGCACAGTTCTTCAGAGCTGTCGGGCTCAGCAAGCCCGGGAATTGTTTGGAAACAAGTCTGGGCTTTTCCTCACTGTTGCATTTCTTGCCACTTTTTTCTGGGTTTGTTAAACACAATTATGTTTTAAATATTGCACAGAAATTTGGACTGGAATTCTCTCTGGCAGGAAAGGCACACAAATGCACTGAAAAAGAGAGGTTCCCACATACAAGGCTATAACTGACAATTATTCCTCATTCCATCATTCCTCAGCAGAATTGCTACATTTATATTGTTAGGTGAAGCTACACAGAGCCTGGCACAGAGTCCATTAAGAAATCCCATTGGCTCTCTGGAGAACACTCAAAGCACAGGCACTAAGATGCTGCATTTAGAAAGATAATGGATAAAGATGAAATCAGTTTTTCAGATGAGTCTTCCATTTCCATAGGGGCTGTCTTTATGGTTTCAATGATGTAGAGTAAAAAGAAAGAGTATTCACTTCCTAATGAAATGAAAAATTTTATTAATTTGGGGATATTCATTCCTTTAAGAGCTTCACTCCTGGAGTTCATTAACTCCTCAAATGTGGCTTGAGCGGATGCTGCTTTCCAGTCCTTGCCAGGATTTTCTTTCTGTTCTCTGGTCCAGGCCAAGACACAAAGAGTTTGCCAAGCCCCAACATAATGCCTGTGGTTACTGAGCAGAGATATTTCCTATCAAATGACGAGAGAAATCTCCTCATATTCAAATACCCCTCATATTCAAATACCATATTCTCAGCTGTTCAATCTGGCTGACTCCTGTAGCAATTACAGATCTCATCCTGGTCCTGCAAATCCTGTAGTGTTTGCAGATCTCGCCCTGGTCCTGCAAAGTACCCAGACCCTGGTAATTCATGTGACTTTCAAGGAAAGCCATGTGAGCTCATATTTTTGGAACCAAGTGAGATGTGGCAGCAGTTCCAGCTGAGTGGCCAGGGGTACCTGTGTGCAAGTGCTCTGCAGAGCTGGGGAGCAGCTCCTGGAGGTTTTGGGCTCCTGCAGAGTCTCAGTCGTGCAGAGCCCCATTAGCAGCACTGAGCATTGGCTTTCGGGTTATTTGATCTAAGTAGCCACCAGTGTGTATGAGGTTTCAGCAGCATATGAGACTCGGAGAGTCTTTCTATTTACTGTATCAGGGGTGGGCCATAGCATGAGAATAAATTCTTTGATTACAAAACATGATTTCTGAAACTATTTTCTATGTAGTCAAAAGGAAGAAGGTGTTACAGCAGCTTAAAAGTGAATTTCTGGTTTTTTGCCTTTCTACCCTGTCCCACTTCCCTTAAAACATTCAGTGCTCTTGACACTGCATGATGCTTTCTTAGTCTTAGTTAAACATTTTCTGTGATTGAGATGTGTCCACCTGCAAGCTGATTAAAATGTTTGCATAGCTTTGCATTGTGGAAATCATCTTCACTGTAAAACTCTGCAGAAAAGAATCTCTAAAAATCAAATCAAATACCATTGTGGACTGAAACCTGCTATTCTTCCCTAAGCAAAAATGTAACCTCATTGAGTGGGCGTTCTACTGCCACAAGGTCAGCAGCATCTGTTCTTATGTATTCAAAATAACTGCCATGGGAAAAGCACATGACATTTTGCAGTATTTTTGGATTTTGTTTTCTGTAACTAATAAATTATGAAAACATGCTTCCAGGAAGCTAGACTTTGATCTAAAGAAAGTTCATCTGTAATAAAGCCAAAGGAAAAGAGCACTGTAGAGACTGATAATGAACAAGTTTTTGAATCTGTAAATTTATAGTTCTGTTTATCTCTGTCTATACATACAGACAAATCACTTTCTATACATATACATGTTTTCTATACTTGCTCCATCAACATTCAAAAGCCAGGAAGTACTAAATTTAGTTCTTCTGGTTCCAAACCACTGTGATTATTTGCATTTTGCTAAACAACATATTTATGAGAACCTGCCCCCTTCCATCAATTATCTAGAGTGGTTCACCCTGTGGAAAAAAGGTGTGAAAAGAAAAGATGGTCTGAATTATAAATGATGGGAAGAGTATCTTTGGTTGTAAAATTGGTAAATAGTAAATGAGATTTGTGAGTGAAAAGCTGATCCTTGAAAAAAGACAGGAAGAGGGGTGGTGATGTGAACATGTCAAGGTACAGCACAGGGAAGGAGGGAGCTGTATAACTACTTTGAGGTCCAGAAAGTGATGAGCAATAAAACCATTTAAAGTCCCTGGCTGGAAATGAAAGGAATGAAGGATGAGGGTGCCAGTTATAGGGGCCAAGGTAATCATCACATGGCTGAGACCTCAACAACAGCAAATAACATCACCTGAAGGGAAGACTGGACTTGATGAGACACTTTATGGGAGGGAACAGACTGCCCAGGGACACAGGCAGAGGTTCCAGAAGAAACCTGGATACGACTTTGGACAGAGAAGCAGAGAAAGCAGGGAAAAAGAATTGTGTGACTTTGACCTGATCAGCACAGAGGATCGTTTCCTGAGGAAAGGATGGTGAAAGGCACTTTTTAAAAATCATGACCATGAAAGTGTTCTTGGGGAGGTAAAGCAGGAAAAGGTAATAAGGACAGTACATTCTGGTTGTCTCCAATAATTGGTAAGATTTCCACATGGAAAAAAACTCTACAAAGGAAAGGTATTCCAAAGGCTTTGCTGTTTATTAAGAAATTTGAGAGAAAAGTATTGTGCTGTGGAGATTGGGTAGGAAGTTGAACTGTCAGCTTTTTAGTGACCTGAAATTCTAAAATGAATTGTTATAAAAAGTGGAATGCTGGTGACAAATAATGTTTCTAAAAAGGACCTTTCAGTCACACACAATTATCCTCCAGTTATCAGGAAAATCACGAACATTACATCCTTGCACATCTCCTCCCCCCATATACTGCAAGGAGCAGTGTGGCATTTGAAATGTAAGCAGTGTGACATTTAAGTGTGTGAAGTGGTGTGTGTACAGCACTCCAGGAAGGGTTGCTGGTGTTCATGCCAATGTTCTCAGTAACATGAAGTGGATCTGTCCAGGGAGTACTGACCTACCAAAAGTGAGATATATGAGTAAAGAGTGAGGTGTTGTAGCTGTGTCTTGAAGAGGAGAGTATCATTGAAACACCTCAGGCCTAAAATATAGCTAAAAAAGTGTGCAGAGAAAGAAACTTTGTCCGTAACTATGACAGGTAAAGGAAGAAGTACTGGACTTAAATTGCAGCGAGCAGGACTTAGATATTATGTTTGTAGTTCTGGGCTAGCTAAGCACAAGGACACTCTGATTCTATGAGGATTCTCAAAACACATCATAGTGTGCTAAAATACAGCCCAAATCAGCACTTCTCAGAATGGGAAGTAGCTAATCTGCCACTCTCCCTTGGTGAAGGAGCCATAGGCAAGGATTTTCTTCTTCCATGTCTCTCTTCTTCCATCTCTTTGAACCACAGTGAAAAAGGCTGAAGGATTTCCATTGCTGAGGTTTAAAGGGCAGATTAGGCAGACATTTGCCAGGGTTTTTTCTGCCTGTGTGGGTTTGATATGTGGTTTCAATTCCAAGTGCAAACTTTCAACCGGAAATTTGAGGAAAAGATCCAAACATCCAAATAAAGGACGCTCTTTTCTATCCTCAATTCCACTTCTGCAGCGAGAATTTGGAAGCTGTTGGAGCCCAAATCTATTCAGCACTTGTGGGACTTTCTAATTTGCAGTGCTGGAAGGCCATTTTCCAGAGTATAGGGCAGAAATTAAAAAGTCTTGGAAAAGCTGATGGGACTTGGAGAGAGCATTCCTTTTCAGAGGAAATCTGCCTTGTGGCAGATCTGGCTCAGAGCTAAGGATTCTGGCAAGGTTTGCCTGGAAATCAGCCCTGCTCTGTGAGCCAGGCAAAGATTCAGCAAAAGTCCTGATCTGAGCTCAAGATGTTTAGAGAGAAATAATTCAGCCTCCATGGCCATAGCTGTCTCTGATGAATATTTCTGATTAAAATTGGCCAGTTTGTGGCACAAACTGTTTTTTGTCCCTGATTTCATAAATGCAATATTTAACAGCATTGAATTCCCTAAAAATCTGCCAGGGCTGTTGGTGTGAGGAAAGATCCCCAGGCCACTGAAGCACTATGAGGGATGTACTCCTCAGAGTTTCACCACAAAATCTCTTTCTGAAATGCGATTTTCTGGGGAAGTCAGTGGCGTTGCTGAGGGTGGCGTTGCTGACGGTGGCATTGCTGAGGGTGCCAATGCTGAGGATGGCGTTGCTGAGGGTGGCATTGCTGAAGATGGTGTCGCTGAGAGTGGCAATGCTGAAGATGGCATTGCTAAGGGTGACATTGCTGAGGATGGCATTGTTGAGGGTGGCATTGCTAAGGGTGGCGTTGCTCAGGGTGGCATTGCTGTGCCCGGCTGGGGGCTGTGGCAGGGAATTGCTGCGGGAATCTCCTCACAGAGGAGCCCTCACAGCCAGCACCTGCACACAAACCCCCAGTCCAAGGCCTGAGTAAAACATTTGACCCTTTATTCCTAAACACGACAGAAATTAAAGAGTGAGGGGTGAGCGAGAGAGCCAACAGCCGGCGGCTGCCAGGAGCAAGGCCTCACAGGCCCCCACCTCCCCGTCCTGTGCTGTAAGTCAATTTTTATTATGCTTTTTACTTTTCCCTCCAGTATTTTTAATTATTTGATGATTCACAGCCTCCCTTTTCTCTAGGAACTGAGTTTAGGGAAGGAACATTTCTTTCACAGCCACACCAGGGCCTGAGGAGAACTCAGGGATCTCCTTCCCCAGATTCCCCTCAGAGTGAGGCCCTGCTAGTCCCCAGGGCCAAATGTGACATTTTTCAGCTCTACCCCTTCTTTCAGGTGGATCTCTATGTTATAGCAAAGCTTGCTAGTCTTGGCAGAGGCAATTACTTCAGGCTTGCTCAGCTTCTTCCCAGCTTGTACACACTGGAGCGTTTCTTACTGATGATAGTCCATATTCCCAACAAAAAATTGGCCACATAAATTCAAGAATACCTTTTTCAGTCAAATATGCTTGTCCATAATTATAAAAGATGCACAGCTAAATTGTCTGTGGGAAAAATATGGTGGAAAGGTTGAAATTAACTCTTTTAAAATTCAAATTTGCCTGTGGAAAAATTTGAGCCATAATTTATTTAATTAGGATATGGAATCAACCCTCTGAGATATTTCCTGTTCTTTCATGGGGAAGACGGTACCATTATGTGGAAGGAGATTGCTTGTTATCACAGCTAGTTTAATTAAACTCATAACTTCTTCTAATGTTGGATGTGGTCTAGCATCCAGACTGAGTAGTGTAACAATTTATCATCAGTCTGGACATTTCCAGTAAAACAGCAAATGGTTTATTAAAACCATAATTATTTCTTGGCATTGGAACTGCTATTGTGAAAATCATCATAACAGCCACTGATTTCTGTATTTTAAAAACTTGCAATATTTGTTTAAAAACAAAAATGTTGTAAAACAATTTCCCTTAAAAATGTTACGGTTTTTTCCTGTTGTATTGTGGCAATTGTGGTAAAAGGAGTTTTGGTTCTGAGTGTCTGCAGTGTAGCCCCAGTTCAGCACAGACCAGGGCAGCAATTTGTTTCCTACAGCTGGAAAAAACAAGGTGCCATTCAAATAGAAAATAATATAGTTGGTAACAGCTTACTAGCTTATATCTTTGTTTTCTTTAGCTGGGTAACTTTTTCTTAAATGTTTTCTTTCTCTAAGTGTTCTTGACACTATTTACAAAACAGCTTCAGCTTTGGTCAAGCTTTTGCTTTAGCTTCAGTTCTGGTCCAGTGCAGAGGGGTGCTAAACAAAGTTTTGAACAGAAACCAGTGTGAAGATGCGTAACAATAAAATCAAGTTTCAGAGTCCGTGAATCTAGATGTGAAAGCTATAAATTACAATTTCATTTGCTTAAGGGAAGCACAGATTTCATGTTTAAGGTACCCAGAGTTTTTACATATGGTATTTTAAAATGAATAGAAGCGTTTCAGGCCTGCTACCATCTGAATGCCATTATTCTGAGGATGTCAATTCTGCAAACACCTCTACCTGCCACTGAGTACTGCAGGATTTAAGCACATACTGGGAGTTAGCAGGCACCTGCTGTGAGCTTTAACAACCTTGAATTGCCTTTCTATCAGTAAGGCGGTGATTATGTTACCCATACCAAAATTCCCTCTTGACCATATCTTAAAGATAAATGTGTATTTTGTGCTAACTGGGTGTGATAGCAAAAGTAGTTTTCTCTGTAAGACTGTTCTTCCTTCAGTGAAAATGGTGTATTCAACTAAAAGCATTTCTAGAGAGAGAAACCTTCTGTCATTTCCTCTTTGTGCTTTCAGAGACTGTAGATAAATGTACCTGTAAATGCTTTTATTTTGTGATTTTAATGGAAGTGATGGCCTAGGTACCTGCACTCCCTGAGAATCTCTGTAGCTCCTTCTGGGTGTCAAGAAGTTAGGGTTTTCCTGGTGCTGCAGCAGTCCTGGGAAAGTGGGATGCTAATGGGATTGCAATGGGAAAAGGAGTTTACCACATTGCTGCAGGAAAACACTTTTCCTTCTGAAGTTATTCACCAAGTGAATATTCTCCAGAAGAGATTGAGAGGACCCCACTTACCCAGCAGGGACACAGGCAGCAGCTGTTAGATTTTCCACTGCTGTGTGGGTGCACATGCACATAGAGGTCAGTTCCCAGTCTGCAGGATGCAGGAATGAGAGGCACTGAGTCATCTGAAGAGACTTTCTCTGAGTTTCTTTAAAAACAGAAAGGGAGGGGAGAGAAAAAATATTGTTCCTAAGTGGTTGCTTGGAATTACTTCTGGTAGGGGCCAGATTGCAATTACAGATGTGCTGAACGCAGTGTCAGCTCTCTTGACAAATTCAGCATTTGTGCTGCTGTCCACAGTATCTATTTCAGACAGCTTGAGCCATAAAGTGTTCTGGCTGTAAGATTGAGAGCAGGAGCAGAGCCTGCAGATGCTGACAGAGCCTCGGGTTTGTGTTCCTCACGTACATTCACACTGATTGCTGTAATGAGGGGACCAAGTGGTTTTAACATCAGGGCACCACCAATTTGCAGTTTTTCTGCAAGCCCTATGCCCTTCTGTAGAAGCAGTAAGAATTGAAGTTTATAACTTCACCTTTGCCACTCATCTGCTCACTCTTTATTTACATTCTGAAAGAGCAATATTGATCTGAGGACATTATTATAATTTCACTATTTTCTATCATGTTTTCTAGTCATCCAATTGTTTGATTAGATTTTTTTGACCATTGCTGTGCCTGGAGCAGAGAGTTTTATTGAGCTACTCTGGGTGATGCTTTGTGAGTTTAGAGTTGTGCAGCATGTAGAGAGAGCAATCTTGCAGACTATATCTCTTGAATTAGATTGATTAGAATCTCACTGATTCTTATCACCTGGCCTATGAAAATAAAAAGAGTAGCTGAGAGCCTGAAACCTGGCTCTCAGGTTCCAACAGCAACTGGTCTTAAGTGATACTCAGAAATGTAGAGGAAAGGTAAGTTTATACTCAATAAAAGCCAGTTAGAGAATTTTAACTAAACCTTGTCAGTATAGTTTGTTTGATGTCTTCACAGCTTGTGCATTTCTGAAAGCCTTGTCTTGCAATTAGGTTGATCCATCCATAGGAAGAAAAAAAGTCTGACCTCATGAAACTTTTCATGTGACAATTTTTTTTCCTGAAAGTAGGTTTTAAGTCTTAATATGCTTAAAGCAGGAATTCTTTCTGAAAGGTCCCTCAACACTGAGAGGGCTTTTCAGGCCTCCAGAAAACAATCCCCTAAGACCAATTCTCCTGGCTGTGAACTGATTTCTTAGAAGGAGTTGTGCATTCAGACTTGGTGTGCTCCTGTGCCATGCAGTATCTCCTCCTCTGCTCTTCTGCTTTACTACTGGAATGTTTGTGCAGGTTGCACAAGTGACAGAGGAGGATGAGGTTGTGTTTGGTATCAGCCAATAACTCACCTGTTGTTATGTGAGTTGTTGTTGAGCAATAAATAACAACTTAGAGCAAATGCAGCCTTGGTGGAATTGCAGTTGGAAAAAGGGAATGATTGGAAGGGAAATATCCATCAGAGGTGGAACCGGCCTTTCATCAAAATGTTAATGTTTGAATGCACTCAGAACCTCCAGATGGGCTGGTACTGCTTCAGATGTCATGGGAAGGATGTGAAAAACAGAGAAGTGTTTTACAGCCTAAGACGTGGAAATGGATGAAAAACTAATCTTTACCTGATCTGGTTTTTATAGGTGTAAAATGGATGTTGGGTAGCTTAGTGCTGAGCTGAAACACAGTGTGCCTCGGGTGGGGGAAGCCCAAGTGCATGAGCCCAGGAATGCAGATTTCAGACATGACTCCCCATTACCAGGAATGGGGGATTGGGGTTCTGGTTGTGTGCTTTTTCCCTCTGTATTGGGTTAATAAATAGTTAAATGAGCTCTACTGCCTCTGAAACTTTCACCAAGCCCTCTGCATGTGAGATTCAGCAGGGCTGAATAACATGGAGGAGCAAGGAAAATGTTCTTATTTCCTTATTAACTCCAGTCAAACGTGGAAATTAAACTCATACTTGACAAAGAAGCAAAAAACAATTCTAATTTAAAAATAAGTACCCGTGAAACTTAAAACCACCTTAACACTGGGTTTTTTCCACCCTTTTTCTAAAGGGCCATTAGCAAGTTTCATTGCTCTGTTATCCTCAGGTTTGTCATGGTTTCTAGCCTGGATTGAGTTGAAATTTGTGATGTGCAGGAGCTGAATTTCCCAAGTCCTTCCTTCAAGTGTCTTATCTAATGAAATGTATCTTCATATCATGTATACTAACACGTAGAGCCTGACTGAAACTCAGAACATTGTTATTTTAGACATTTAGATATTTAGAATGTAATTAGAAATATGTTCTAAAGTTTAATGATGTCAATGGCTTGTTATAATGGTCTGTATGGACAGGGATGTGAAATAAAACATGTAGACTAAAAATTTTTGTTGAAAACTGCCTGACAAACAGCAGTTAGTTACGAGCATCTTGCTAATGACTCATTTACCCAAAAAGTCACTTTACTTCATGGGAGCCTGGATGGTGCTGAGCTTTGAATTGATGATTAAAACAGTGTTGATAAGACACCAATGTTTTAACCACTGCTGGACTGTGCTTGACTCAAGGTCTTCTGTTTCTCACAGTGGTTTTTGGTGCCTGGCAACAAAAGGGCTTGAGATAAAGATGAATTTTCATGAATGTGCTCAGCTGCATCTCTGATTTCTACACCTCATCAACAGAGGTCGGGGATAAGAAGGTGGGAAAGCCCAGCAGCAGATTTGTATCATTGGATTATATTAGGGTCATCTGTTGGAGCTGGGAAGAGGAATGGCCCCACAGTTGTCTGGGTTGGGATACTAAAAGCCCCAAAAGTAGGTGTAGCTTGTATTTGGCAAGTGGGCATAAACAACCTGTCCCCAGACACTGCCATTAGTACCTGGGGGACTCCTGGTGGGCATGGCTCTGTTGTCCTGCAGCACTGACAGTGCCTTGTTCCTGGCTCTTGCCTGCTCCTGGCCCTCCTTATGTGACTGAGAAGCAGAGAGGAGATTTTCCCCAGGAGCTCTGCTAGACGTGCCTTTACTCACTTGCCTCAAGGCATTCACCTGAATTGTGAATACCTGTTAAAGGTAAAATGCTTTTCCTCATATGGCACCTTCTAACGGATGGCACCTTTGTGAAGAAAGCATTGAAATAGGATCACAAGGCTGCAGAGATGCACAATGAACATACCAAAGCTTAGTGCGAAGTGGATGGTTGTGGGGACAAAGTCTCACTGCTGGAAGTAGAAAATTTTTTAAAATGCTTGTTATTTCCCTGAAGAAGCCTGATATGAATCATCTCGTTGATATTCTAATGGACTAATATGGTACAAATATTCTGATTAAATCAGAAAAAGCATAATGACATCGTTATCAGATACATTTTTGTTCTATTTAAATTCACCCATCTATCAAAAATGCTCAGTGAAATACTAGAAGGGCACTCACTGGTTACAAAACAGATTCATTTCAAATTCTAATGGACAGGAATTGATCTAATCATCACATCAGGATTCTTGGAGAATTAAAAAAGCAACCAAAACCCACTCAGAAGTCAAATGTTTTGTTTTTTGGATGCTGATAGCTACAAAATGTGGAGAAAAATCTTTTTCCTTGCTCTGATTTTAAGATAGTTGTCTACATATCAATTGTCTGCATAAAAAATCCCCCCAGTTTCTTCCTTGTAACAAAGCTGTTGTCTCCTTGCTCCAGCCTTTAGAACATTTTGTTCTAGTTAGAAAAACCAAGCTTCACAGAAACCATGCTATTCTATGTGAAGCTAGAACAGATCTGGGATTGTGGCCTGTCTTGGATGAATGCAGAATTTCAGCGCATTAGTGCTGGTTTGTGACCTGAGCCAGAGGTTTGCCAGGGAACCCTTGGAACCTGGGTTTTGGTCCCTGGAGCTCTGATTGCTGCTGAAGCACTCTGTGAGGGGGAAGTGCCTGCGAGGTGTCTGTGAAGGAAAGGCCAGGAGAAGTGTCTGGCTGTGGAGAAGCATCCCAAATGTGCAGGGAACCTCCTGAAGGGTTGGAGTTCTGGGCACTGGTCCTCTGCTCATGGCAATGTTCCTCTTGAGTTTCTTACATGTGATGCACTGAGGAAATCCTCTCCAGGAGATTTGCCTCTGATCATGTGAACTTAAACCATATTGCTAAATTTTAATGGTCTGCAATAGTTTTCATCCTGCTTTCTACAGAGTGCCCTGATATTATACACAGTATATGGGATTTTTGGAAACCTCTTCTCCTTCCTTCCCTGCTCTCTGGCCTGTCTCAACCTCAAGCCATCTCAGTCTGTTTCCCTAACCTAAAATGCATTTTTTTGCACTCCTGTGAAGTTAGTCTTGGCTCCCTCAGACCCTTTCCTCCCGACAACCACTTTCTGCCAGGGAGATTCTCACACATTTTCACGTTGCCTACAACCTGCTCAGTGGGTCCATCTCTCTGCTCTCCCAAGCTGCCCAGGGTTATTGGTGGACCTGCCTTGTGCAGACAGGTTTGCAGAGTGGCCTTCTGGTGAGCCAGCTCCTCTCTTCAGACACATCCAAGCCAAGCTGAGCTGGAGTGAAGGGGGAGATGTCCAGCACACGTGTGCATGAAAAGCAGTGGAAAGGGAAGCAGGCAGGCAGCAGTTGAATCAAATCAAACTCTTTGTGGTTCCCTTTTCGCATCTGTGAATGCCTCAAAACATCACTGAACTTTATTCCCTCATGGAAATACTGCAGAGCTGCTGACAAAATCTGTTTGCATTTTTCAAACTGCTCTTTTAAATGCTGTGGAGAGCAGAAAACTGGTGCATAGTTGGCATCATCCTTTCTGCTGCACTCTGGTAACTCTGCTTGGCCATGATATGGCCACATGCCCACCTGAACTAATGAAAGTTCCCATTCCTACCTCATCCATAAATGCATGGAATTCACCTGTGTAGTTGCAGGCTTTTACCCTTGTTACTCTTATCTCCCCCCTACTTCAATGCCTGTTGCACTCATTTGCAATTACATTGCATACAACTAATGTAATTACTTTGCAAACCAGATTAGTATCTAACACCTGCTCTACTTCTAATTTAAATAACTGCCTTAAAATTATTCATGAGGACAGTAATTTGCTGATGCTTCTTTTAGGGCTAATCCTTGCTTTGGCAGCACAGGTAACAGTGCCTGGTTGTATGTTTGCTTTTTTCCTTAGGACCATCCTTTCAGTTACTTATACCTTTGTCCATCTTCTAATCCTTAGACATATTTTGCTTAGGAATGTTTCAGGTGAAATTGTTGAATCACAACAAAGCCTAAGAAAAAGCCATCAATTGTTGATGCTAAAAATGCTCTTACAACAATTTTTAGCAGTTTTAGCAGACTTCTTGGTCATTTGCAGGCAACAGGGAACTGAAAGGGTCAACCTTTTATGTGAAGAAATCTAACCCCAGTCAGTAGCAGGGGTGGTACTGAAGAAAATCCCAGTTAAATCACTAACCTTCCCAGGATTTCAGTGAATTGATTTGTGCAGTGGGGTACCTGGCTCTCCTTCTGCTGTCCCAGCTGTAGGATTTATCTGGCAAGATCTGAGCCTATATGGACTCACATAACAAAAGATCCAAAAGGTTTGCATTCATAGGGATACATATTCACTAAATTAGCAAGAAACATGTCTGCCACACTATTCTGCTCCCTTAACTGGTATTCCTCTGCCTACCTGAAAGCATGAAAACAGAAGCTCTCAGCTAAGCACAGAAAAATATTGAATAGTGCTAAGGAAGAAAGCATACATTTTTTCAGTCTTACTTTCGTCATGTCCACTTGGCATCAGTTCTGAAATATTAAATGTTCATGCTGTACAGATGTTGTGTTACTGAAAAATTAGAGTGAAGACAAGAACAAACCAGATTAAAGCTCGTTCTTAATTATAGACTATAATTCTAGCACTGATGTTCTTGAAGAATATACATTTATGATAATTAAAGCTCAGAAAAATCTTCATAGTGAGAGTTTTCATCTTCACACCAGACATGATTTTGCAAGTTGCACCAATCATTTCTGGATATGCTTTTGGAAATGGCTGTGTAAGATGCAATTTTTCTTCTACTTGTAGCAATTTGGAGTAAAACAAAGTGCTGGCACTTAAATTTTTTCCGTGCCCTTTTACTGAGCTTAGGCCATTTCAAATGACATTTCCCAGGTAGCATGGGAACAAATCATCAGCAGGGCAGTCATGTTTAGCTGCTCATTAATGAAATCAGTGTTCTGAAGCATGGATTGGCAGAATGAACAAAGCTAAAGCAATTACTAAACTCTCTGCAGAAATGTGTAGAAAATTGAGAGTCTCATTTAAATTGTTAACATCTTACCAGTACTAGATTTGAACCCAAGAAACAATTAATTTGATCATCCGCCATACATACTAATTATAATGATGATGAAACAGTTGAGAATGGACTTCTCATTTGGTGGGAAAAGGAGATAGGAAAGTAATGTAATATGCAGTTGCTAATGTATTGAATTGCTTTCCCTCTTGAGCATCACTTGCCACTCTTGGTGGGAGGGAGAGGAGCAAGAGGAGGACACGCAGGAGATGCCACAGGCCTGCACTGAGGCTGTGCCTCAGTCACTGTCACTGGTGGTGCCCTCAGAGCAGCAGGGCCATGAGCTTTTCCCACATGGGGGAGTTTCCTGCTCACCAGCTTCCAGCCCAAAGTCCCTTCCAGGAGAGCAGGGTTAGCATTACTAATGTCTCACACCACACCAGCCAAGTCATTAATTTTCTGATTAACAGCAGTTCTTACAAAAAGAGACTAAACTGTGCATTGCTCTAAACATAAATCTAATGCAGTGGCACTAAATTGGGTAGGAGCGAGTAAAACAGCCCAACTGAAGCTCATACCTTGCTAACAGGCCATTTAGATAGGCAGGCCATAACTTCTGAGCAGCCTGAAATAAATCTGTGGTGTGTATAGTTTCCAAAATGCCTACATTATCTATTGCTTAATCAGTAGTTGTGTAAGAAATCACTGTGGTTATCAGAGCATAGGAAACAGCTTTACTGCTTCCATTAACAAGTACCATGATGCTATAGCAACACATTATCTTCATAAATCATTTGTACTGGGAATATATTTGTCAGGTTTCAAACAGATTGTGTAATTATCACATAATTTTATTTCAAGGGTTCATAACAGGGAATTAGATATGACATTTGGTAATACAAACAGTGCACTTGACTCGAATAGCAGTTAGCCATAAATGTTTAAAGAACTTGGCTCTAAAGGATTTTTATAATGCTTTGACAACAGGTTCTCAGAATTCATATTGTGCATATAACATGTATAAGGGCAGCTTGTGAGACATTGGACCAGTGAAGGCATGTGACAAATGTTGTGAAGTGAGCACAAGTGTTCTGCAGTGTGTCAGAGCTGCCAACATGTTGTCCACAACACTTCTAGTGGAAAAAGTTATGAAGAAAAAAGAAACCTAGGAAAGGTTAGAACACTAACAAAACTTCCTATATTTGTTACAGAAAACCTCTTAAATGTGGAAGATTCAGAAATGTGAGAGGTAATGGACCGGTAGCACAGTATCAGTGTTAATGATGACTGTCAATGTGTTAATTTTCCTTTGTACCTGGAACATGTTTTGAGAAATACATCACTGATATTGCAAAAGAACCAGTGATTTATCATGTCTGGCTGTATGACATGTGCTGTGAAACTGAACAGCATCCAGAATCTTTTCTGCTGTGGGTATTAGGAACTCCAGTATATTAAGGAGCTCTAATATGGCATATGTGGTCTTGTAATTTCACTTATTTCCTGAAGTTTAGAAGGCTGATTTCATAATGACTCAATTTGGTCTTCTGCAAAGTGGATATGAAATCCTCTGCCTCCTGTGGGTGCCCAGAGAAGCCAAACTAAGTGAAGTCTTCTGATAACTACAGTGTAAATGCAGTCCTGTTTTCACAATGCAGCAATGCTGTGTGGCAGGCTGACAAAGGAAAAGTTATGTCTAGAAACAGTAAGCACCTTCCCCAGCTCCCAGGCCAACTATAAGGCTGGAAATCCACACTTTTTACCAAGCACATCCTGCTTTCTGATGATTGTACTTCATTGCTAAGTCAGAATGTACAATCTTTCCAAAGTAAATTTCCTCATCCTATTCTCCCTGTAGTCCTTTAAATCCGTGATCCATAACCAGGGAGCTGCTATCTCTGAAATTGATATGTTTTTATGAAATGTTATGATGAATTGGGTATTTTTTTAATAATCCTAAAATAGGGATGGATATCAAAACAGAGATCTGTTGTTGGACTGAACCCACTGGACTGTCAGCAGGGTGCAGATAAAAATGACCATTATTAAGCTTTTTTCTAGATAAGTTTTGCTTGTAAATTCTGGCCTTCACACTTCTGAACCCTCAGCATTTACAATTTAAATAGTATTGACCTAAATTATTACTACAGTTTTACAAAATACAACTCTTAACAAAAAATGCTTTTCCCCCTTCACCTTTAGAGAGATTTTAATACCTTAAGTTATGATAAAAGAGTAGTGCATCGAGTAGCTGAATATTCCAAATACAGACATTTGAGGAGAGGGCACTTTGGCAGTAGTGTTCTGGACAACTTGCTTTTCACTCTGTCCCAACCTGATCTTACCTGGTCTTATCTTGCAGGACAGGATTCCTGCTGCTGTATGTTGCATGCGGCATAGGATGCATATGGAAATACTGGAAAGTACACACATCTCCCACTGTCTCTGACTTTAGGCATTATTTGGGCAGCTTTTGTTATTCAGAAATGCAGATCACAGCTGGCTGCTGCTGAGGCTTTTGGTAGTTCTTTGTTTACCCAAGGCATCTTGTTTTTACTTCTGTCGCTGTCAATTACTGCAAAATCCATTATCTTTGTGATTAACAGTTGGGCTTTATTTCCATCTAAAGGCTGTGGCGAGGAACATGAGAGTTTAGCAAATTGGATTTATTACAGAGGTGACACATGGGTGATGTCCTTGACACCAACATACAGATCGTGATACTGCCAAGCCCTTTATGTCTGATTAACTGAGCGAAGGCCTTTTGAGAAACAGTGTATCCTGAAGGCACTATGACTTGCATTTTTAATATATGGTTTCAATCACCTCTCTGGAAAGATGGTTAGTATTTTATTTTTAAAAAGCAAGTAATAGACAACTTGATGGCACAAGTTTTAAGTGAAATTGCTGCAGGCTAATGAGAAACAAGCTATGGCTGCATAACTGGTCATACTATATTTTCAAACTTCTATTGCATTTAATTTTACATAAAATTACATAGTAGTTAGTAATCCTCTGTCTTCCAGCAATAACCAGGGGGCAAAAGTAACTTATGAAACCAAGTGTTTAAAAGCAGTACATTCAGAAAAAACTGGACAGCCCTAATTAAGGGATACAACAAATAAAACAACCGTAATAAAAATGTGTAGTAACATGCAAACAAGATCACAAACAGTAACTGTCCTGGGAATATAAAATGTGAATAAAAACTGGTGGTAGGATCTCACTATGACTTCTACAATATTCTTAATTAATAAGCCTGATAGAGATAAGCCTTTCCCAATCTCATGGAAAATCTTTATTCAGTGCACTCCATGTGTGTGGAAGATCAGACAGCTACAGAAGCTGAGCTGGGTAGCGCTGCCAACCTCTTGGCCCTGGTACAGTGGGAGCTGTGGGAGAGATAAACTCAAGGAAAGAACAAAAGTGAAGACACCATGTCTGGTCACCCTGACTGCTCTGACGAGAGAAGATGTAACAAGGACTTGATAACTGGAAAGATTGTGTTGCTACGGGAACAGGGGCAAAGGGGTCTGAGTGGAAAATTTTGTACGGAACTTAGAGAACTATAAATGCTGGTGACCAGTGCAACAAACTGGCTTTGCTTGCACAGCATGGTCCGTGTCTCTCAATCCCCACACATGTGAACTGCAGTGTGGGAGCAGGGAAAAATATTGCAGTCCTGAACTCTTCCTTTGTTACCTAACCAGGGAGGAAGCACTTCTGTACACAAACCATCATGCCTACGGTGGATCCACCTTAATGCAGTCCATGTATCCAGATGTGCCAGCTGTTGTTTCAGACTGCCCTTGCTACCCACCAAATGCCAGAACCGTGCTGATCCCATCCCCTGGGTGACACCAGCTCAGTCAGGTATGAGATGGTCCCCGTGTCTGAAGCTGCTTGAGTGTGGAGGGGGCTTTTTCCCAGCCCTTCCTGTCCTTCTGCTAAAAGCTTTAGCCCATGCTGACTCACATTCTAACAAACGTGGCTCTCTGTTTGGAGAGCAGCCAGCCCAAGGGACCAGAGCCAGGGTCAGCCACACTGGGAAGGGCTTGTGTGCAGTGTTAGCACTGGTGGCACTTAGCTGGTGAGGATGAGTGAAGGTAACCAGTTTTTATGTTAGCCTTGGCTATGGTGGGTCACTAAAAGGGATTGTATCTCTTCTGTCTGACATGTGTGGAGCTATAACACTCCACATTCTGCAGTGCTTCTCATCCTGCTTTACTTCCAGGTATTTAGCAAACCACAGGCAGGATTTTGTAGTGTATAGGAGGGAAATGACAGAAAGTGCAGCCTAGGGAGAGGGATTAAAATGTCTTTGAGTGTTCAGCCACATTCTGATTATTCACTGTGGCAGGGCTGTGTGTCTTGGGCCACCACTGCCCGCTGAGAGCAGAGCTTGAGAAGCTGCTCACTCCTGCCATGGCCTTTCCAGCAGCTGCATTCCCAGCACATCCCTGGGTTACAGTTTGTTAGAGAGTGGCCTGTGAAG
>VYZP01015098.1:0-10292 GCA_013400635.1 Hypocryptadius cinnamomeus | reverse complement strand
AGAGTGGGAAATTGGAGGAATATGTTCTCCCATTTCTTGCTGTGCATTCACTCAAGCATGTGAAACTTTGTCACAGACCAAGGCAGGTTTTACAGAAGCACTTTGTAACACGGTAAAAACTACTGCAGGGCTTGGTCTGGATGCCTCCCACAGGACTTTAGGCATTGAAGTAGAATGTTGAAAATCTGAAAAGTCACCGCAGACCAGAGGGAGGAGAGATTGGAGTTACTACACTGACATTGTTGGGGTCTTAACTGGCTCTGGAACATTACATGAGCCTCTTCCACAATGACAAGAAGTCTTAACTACTGCAAAGGCAGTAATTGATATCAAGGCTATCTGCACCATTTTGTTGGTTTGGAAGGCAATACTGCCACTATTATCTCTTTGCCACTATGTCTTGGAAGACTAAATCAGTTTATTGTAATGGCTAATTCTAAACACAGGTGGATTTTCCTCAAAAATCTAGAGAGAAAAGCATGTCACAAACTTCCAGACCCTTTCTTTGAACTACTAACTCATTTTTGTTCAAGACAATTAATGACGTATGACTCGGTCATTCTAATTTTTGTTCTGTATTTCAAGTTAGTTGGAGACGTTTCACCTTGAAATTAGAATATAGTATTTGCTGTCCCTGTAAAGGCATTATTTAATGATTTTCCATGTGTTACAAGTGGAGCAACATATGCTTCATGATATACTAAGCATATTTCAGTTCTTTTGTAACTTGCAAAGGTAGGAAAAAATAATTTGTCCTTATTTGCTGTTGGAGCAGTCAGTTCTAGACTTGTTAGGAAGATGTTCTCAATTTCAAAATTAGAGCTTAAGTTTGCCTGGTTTCATTCCCAATATCATGGGTCTCAGTCATGTTTAACATACGGACATAATGTGTGTACAGCAGCTCCCACACAGTGTCTCAGTGCCATTTTTTCCCTCCAGTGATGATGGTGATGATGAGAGGCCCAGTGCAATTGAAACGAACATCTTTGCTTTGTAGGACCTGACACTGCTTTTAAAGGATGATTTTTACAGGTACAATCTTGTGCCATATACTCAGAGAATGCAATATGAGCTGTCTGTAGGGTTTTCTTTCTGTTACATAGTAATATGTATTTAGAAGCACTTGCCGTAGTGAAGGTAGAAGAATATTGTGTAAATATGTTTATTGAAATAAATTATATGGATAAAAATACCCAGAATATTGTTTATAACTACATTGACTCAAAAAAAAAAAAAAAGCAAGCTTTTAGATGTATCTGTTTTGAAGTAGATAGGAGTAAACAGGCTAAAAGCTTTTATTAACTCAGTCTATACAAAGAGTTGGTAATGCGAAAATTGAACAGATTGCTCAGGGCTGTATAATACAATAGAATTGTATTCAAAATACATCTTGAACAGAAAGAGGAGCAAAGATATAAAATTATGGATGAAGATGAAACTTTAAACAACGGCAGCTTTTTACAAGAAGCAGTTTATGCTGAATTTCTACTCTACTACTGATTGATATTCTCACATTGGAGTCTCTGTTTTTGCACTGCCTGCACTGTGGAGCAGTATTTTCTGTTTCCGGAAAACAAGTCCTTCCACAAACTCTGGGAGGGGAAAAGACATAATTATGAGATTCAGATGAATTATGCCATAGAATTTATGGAAACACTTATTACATTTGGTAATGAATCAGGTTTGTCAATGGTTAAAATTTATTTTCTAAAATCATCCATAGTTTATTGGAAAGATGGAATTGGACAGCCGTTCCAGGTTTGGAAGTAGTGTTTGATGCTGGCACAATGGTACCAACAGTGCATGTTTACAACTGAAGAAAAACCATTACAATATTTATCCAGTCAAATGTTTCATCTGATTAGTGCTAATCAAGACAGCAAGGGGGAATTAGTAAGGTGTGGTTAAAAGGTTGTAAAGTTGCATTTAGAAGGAAGTGCATCCAGAAAATACATGAAAAGAAATACTGAGATTTAATTTGGGAAAAAGCTTGAAGCAAATAATTAATTTCTTATACACTTAATTTTCTCTTTCTACAGCAAAATCTCTCAAAATATTTGGGAGTCCTTTTCTTTGTCAGTGCACTAAATTAAGCTGTATTTTGCATCACTGGGGCATTTCTACTGGAAAAGGAGTTCTTTTATCTTTTGGGTTGTTGCTTTCTCTATCCAGGGATTTTGCAGTTTTGCAAAAGTTGTTGGAGCTCCTCCTGCACTCCTGTGCAGATTGACTCCCCTGCAAGCAGCTGCATTACTGAATGACTCAATCTCTGAAAACAGTGGGTTTTTTTGTAATTGTTTCTTAAATTACCTGGCAAAACACAAAGATGAATAAGAGGTGAGTGAGGCATATACCCTTTATTCCTGCAGTGAAAGCAGCTGGTTATAGATTTAAGAAAATGAGGAGCTGTGTTTTGCTGCTCAGTCCCTGTTACTACTGAGTAAATGACTCCATCCAATTAAAGTGTAATGTGTTGACTTTATTATGTGATGGCAGATTGTGCTTATGCTCTAACAACCACTGTAGCTCACCAGAAAATAGGTGTGCTCAAAGCATGATAATGCTTTGTTCAAACCAATGGTGCAAGTAAAGTTGCTTTCTCACTGTGCATATTACGGGGAATGACTTAAAAGCCTCTTCCCCTCGGCTGCCTGCGCTCTCATTGCATCCAGTAGGAGCTTTGCCATTGACTTTACAGGCAGCAGGCAGAGGTCAACAGCAAGCACTTCTCCAAAGGGACATCCATGTGACACCAAGGGGCACGTGGAGCCAGGACAGTGTTACTGCTGAGCCTTGGAGGGGGCTTCACAAGGAGCTGCCTCAGTTCCCTGCTCTGGGGGAGATTTGCCTCCTGCACCTTGCTCGGGATTAAGTTCTCTGTTGAGTGGGGTTAAGGCTTTTTCCTCTCATTTGTTTCTCTGTACTTAGATCATGCTCTGCAGTGGTGTTACTGTGTCTATGTGAGCTGCTGGATCTTTTCTCCCAGGTGTGAGAGATGCTTGGTTGTATAATACAGTGCTCTTAAGCCCAACTAATCACAGCATCCATCTTCAGAAATCTTTAAAGTTCTCCAGATATTAGCCTATGTCCCTATGGTACACATTAAAATTTAAGAAGTCATGAATGCTATTCACAAATATGTGCTCAGTTACTGTGTGAGTGTGCCACTTCCTGAATTTGACAGCATGCACTGGACTTCATCAGATAATGAAGTTGCATCTGCAATTTATAAAAGCAAGTACTTGAAAGAAACTAATTTCTGCAGTTGTTTAAATACAAATTAATTTTGATCGGATAGTTGCCTTTAAAAAGTACCTCTTGGAGATAGCATGTGAGTCCAAGTGGGTACTCGCTCATCCAAGTGGATACCCATTCATCCAAATCTCTGCAGCACTCAGTATAATCAGACCAGAAACTTCCATATATGTCAAGATTTTATCCTACTACCTGAATGCCATTGCAAATATTTCCCAAATTCATTGGATATTTACATGAAGCTGGAAGAAAATATCTTCAAAAGAACAGTTTCAAAGCCAGATTTTTCTCTTTCTCTTGCTAATCAATACACAATCTTGTTCTCAAATCAGAGCTAAAACCCCAACAGAAGTTCAAAAGGAATAGTCATGGTGTGTAGAAGAAGGATTCAGCCCTGTGAGAGGCACAGAGGCTTTGATGGGAACTGTGGGAGCACTCTGCTGCAAAATATTACCTTTTCTCAAGTTTGTCTTAAACTGCTCATGCTTCCTCACAAAACAGGCCATCCCCCTGTCAGGGTGCAGGCATTTTAACTCTGTCAGCAAGTGCTACAGCAGGATCTGAGTGCCAGGAAAACTGGGGGATGTGAAACCATCCCATTAAGCTGCAGGTCGGGAGCATGGATTGTCACTCACATTTGTCTGAGCACTATCACCAGAGCTGGTGTCTATCTGCTGAGGGAAAATCTGGCTTGAGGGAATTATTTTATTGACTCTGTGGGCCAGTGAAGACTGTGGAATACACCAGCAGCTGATAAGGTGCTGGTTTAGCTGGAGGCCTGCAATCCTGTTTGCTCAGGGCTGTGCCAGGAATGAGCTGGGATTGGCAGCAGGGGTCTGCAGGTGCCACTCAGGTCTGTGCCATCTCCCAGCACCTCACAGGACAGATCTCTGCACATCTGCATGGATGCTCTGCACAAAGCCTTTAGAAATCTGGGCCACTTCCTCTAAAAGGGCTGACAGAAACAAATGTTTAACTTCTGTTTGATTCTTAGGCTGCTGCAGACTGATTTATGTGTGTTGTCTTATGTAGGGAAGCTTTTAAGAAACTTTCAGGAAATCTTCTTCGTGGTATAACTGGTATTCACTAAGCTAGACAAATTTAGGAATCTAGTTTTTAATGTAGATTCATACCACTAAAGTTGTTTTAAAAGTTTTTTTTATTCAAGTGTTGTATTTGAAAAAGATCTATGACATATAAATTATCATAACTACAATTCAAAAACAAAGTCCAAAATTAATTTATTATATGTTCTGCTCCTAGGTGGTTTAGTTAAGTAAACTTTCATTATTTAAACTACTGTAATATTTGAATGGAACTTGTAAGACATTATGTATTCATGACTTTGTTTTAAATATATGACCAGCAACTTATTAATATTTCTGAGTTGAAATGTACTTAATCACTTGTGTTGCATTATGAATCACTCTGTTCTTTCCTGTAAGTTTCCATGGCAGAGAAGGATGCTCAGGGACTACTGATGGTACTAAGAGATGCAAAAAATCAGAGTTCTTCAAATTTTGCACAGATTCAAATGAAATAGTCTCTATTCCTTCCAGGTCATTAGTTTAAAAGGTCCTTAAGTTAGGATAACTGTGTTAGTCAAGAGAAGGCTGTATTAAGTAATTTGAAAATTGAATTTTTTATCAGTTTTATGAGGATTGCTTCAAGGGTGTGGAATTTTTAATAACTTTCTTTAATGTTGAACTGCCTGCTGCAGCCTTCATGGGAAAATAGAAAGAGCTGGAGATGAAATGAATGCTAACATGTCTGCTTCCTGGCTTTACCTTAGCAATTTTATAACTGGCAAGAAACACAAAATCCCTTTTCTGCTGTAAATCAGCATCTTTGAAAAAAGCCCTGGGACAGTACAATGGGTTATAGTTATTCTGTACTGTACTAATGGAAAACAGAACAGTAAGTTAATTGAAAGAGCAATCATGCTGTATTTCTGAAAAGTCAAGATAAAATCATTTTTCATAATGAAAGGGGAAATAAGGAATATTTCTGGCATTCGACACAGTCAAGCTTTTATCTGGGGTTCTGCTGACATTAATCTTTGTTCACGGGCTGCTGAGGCGGAAATGTCTTTCAGAGCTTTCCCCGAGCCCTGTGTTCCCCATGGAGAGAGGTTTCCGAGCTCCAAGGGTGCTTTGCTGGGAGTGGGGAAAGGAGAGGAGCAGTTCTGCTCTCAGCCTAGCTCAGCTGCAGGAACCATTGGTCCAGGCTCAGTTACAGGAATCACAGGCCCTGCTGCACTCTGCAGGGCACAGGGAAAGCTCTGCTGCCCCAGGGTGCCCCTCAGCCAGGCTGGCCATGTGTTTGGAGGCTGAGAAGCACTTCTGTAAGAATTTCACCTGCTGTTGTTTCTCCTGTTACATAAAAGTTTTGTTTCTTGTTTCTCCCAGAACACATTATTTGGTTTCAGTTCTTGTGCATTTTCTGTTTAATTCTTCCACCTGCTTTTCCTTTATGGGCCTGTTGGTTTCCTTCATGTGACTTTGGTTTACACAAAGTCTTAGAAACCAATGCCTCCAGGACCTACTGTTCCCCTCTGTGCTGGCTTCAGAGGGTTGGTTTGGGCACTAGCACTGGAGAATTTGCAGGGGTAATACAGCATATTATTTAATAATTTATTTAATCAGCAGCTCTATTCTGGTGCATTTTGAACTCTCCCTGGTTTAAACTCATTATATTAAAGGTTTTGAAAAACAAAGTGGGGCAGGATTCATATACAATCTAGGAAGTGGTGATGCTGGTTTTCTTGCATTCAGAACAAAGCAACCTCTCTTCCTTTCATGATGGGCTCTTGCTAATTCCTCACTCTTGGCAGAGCATCAGATTCACTCTGAGAACATTCAATACAGCTCAGACCAATGCTGTTTGTCTGACAGCTTTCTAGAGGAAGCACTTCTGTGTTATATACAGGTGTATGAGGCCTGGCATATCCGAAGTGTGTTCAGAGTTTGCAGTCTGCTTAATTAAATGTGGCAGTATGAATGTTGAGAGATAAAACAGGCAGAAATAAAACTAACTCTGTCTTTAAAATAAATGAAAAAAAAAAATTGAATATGAGAGTAACCAAATATTTTCTTAGTAGCTATAATTGTTAAGATTTTCAAGACCTCTTGTGTGCTTTGAACATTTTAAACATCGTGCAAGCAGGCGTAACTGCAAATCTAAACATTCTGTCTGGCTTTGAGGATGCTGAACCTTTGATTGTCACAGAGGTGCAGCTCATAGAAGAGCAGTGATTAAAAATGTTGGGATTTTTCTCTTTTTGATATTTAAATAAAGAAGTGGTTGGTTTTGTAACTGACACCTGAAAAATATCTCAGGTTTCTAAATTGGAAGTACGGTTTTGGGGAAGTAATCATATATTTATGGGAGAGCTGTTTTCATTGCCATGCAATGAAAATCAGGCTGATTTCTCTATGTGGAGAAAAGGTTTCTTAGCTCTGTTTGTGCACTGAAGTCTTCCATCCTTGTGGGAAGTTCAGCCTTCCAGCTGCACCTGCTGCCATTTTGTTTTCCTCCTCCAAGAGAAGCATGAAGAACTAATTCATGTTAACTTTTGAGGAATGCCATAATGAAGTCCTTATAGGCATATTCAGCTTAAATCTTAAAGGCTGTCTGTACAGGAATATCTGTAAGAGATTGAACTGCCATACAACAAATTCCAAACATCACTTTGAGAACGATTGCTAAATTAGTGTTAATGTTTCCTTGTGGCTTCTAGATGAGTTTTCATTTGAGCTCATAAAAAGTACTGCTTTCTCGGTATTGCTACCTGTGGATTTAACTTCTGATTTCAAAGACTTTCCTGCTTAACCCTGAGGATTTTTTCTTTCCTTCCCAAACAGGAGTTGCAAGAGTGGGAACACTGAGTGTTTTCTCCAGAGAAAACAAATTGAAGCAAAAAAATAAAGCACAAAATGTGCTCATATTTTAAAGGGTTTCTCTGTAATGGTCTTACAGATGAGTGTACATGTCATATTTTTACGTGCAGAATACATGTATTTATATACTTGTATAGCATTGTATACTAAATTGGGGCTTTGGAAGTAAAAATCTTTAAAAATAGAACTATAAAAAAAAGTCTTGATGCACAGTTGTTCCATTATTTCTGACAAGGGAACCTTTCTGAGGTGCCAGAATAACATGCAGGTTTGTATGGGCCCACTTGAACACTATATGTAATACTTACGCATCTGGATATATACATACACACAAACTGATATTATCATGCAAAATGTGTACTCACTCCTGCAGGTTGGTAGATGACAGTCCTTCCTTGGGATGGATTTCCACATCTGCCTCTGAGGTGCAGTTTCTGAAAGTCAGAATTTTATTGGAAAAGTACAACAAATAACGCTGGCAACTGAAGATGAAAACCTTTTCATAGCTTCAGAATTTTCTGATTTTTTACCCTCTTTTTTAGTGTGTTCATCACTGATCTATGACAGAAATTTCTGATGTCTGTTTACTTCACAATCCAAAGTGCTTAGTAAATGCTCTTATCTTTAAGATTCAGGCTGAAGAAAATACCCCAGTACAGAAATCTGATAAGAAACTGATCCTTGAAGTTCACAATGCCAAAGGCAGCATTTGATGACAGGTTTTTTCCTTTTGTTGGTTATTGGCTGACATTGAATAAATACTCTGCATGTGCCATTTGCAGCTCAACAGTAGATTAATGTGCAGAGCAATGAAAATTTGTCTGGGAAAGAGAATTTTATTGCTCACCCTACAAGAGATCCCACTGCTAGAACTCAGTGCAGCCTGAACCACCACGGGCTTAAATTTGAAAACCATCACTCCTTTCCAGGAATCTCCTTTAGTTTTACCCCCTCTCCATGGCAATTTAACCAGGCTTTCCTACTCTAAGGCTGGCAAGCAGAAAAAGAGAAGGCAGAAGTCATCTGTCTAGTTACTACCAGCAGGAAAAAGAAAAGATCAAGTATTGAAGTTCTTGTGAGAAACCTGGTCTTGGAAGGTTTTCCCTCACTGCTTAAGTGTCAAAGGGTTTGGATAACAAGAGAAACATCAGACTTAAAACTTTAATGTCTCATTGTGTTGACTGAGGAAGCCAAAGACACTTGAGTGTTTCTTGCTCAATGTTCATACTTAGGATACTAGCCAGGAAGAAAAAAGGTGGAAAATTTTGGACAAACTCAATAAAGAGGCAATATTAACAAACCATTGGAAGTTGTTATACAGGGTTTCTATCCTCTCCTTGGAGAGGTCCTGCTACATTTCTAGTTTAAGAAGCATTGAAGATATGGATTTATACTTCCTTCCTATCCCAAACTAGCTTACATTTTTAAGTTATTTGACATAAAATCAAAGGTTTTTAGGACTATTGAAAATAACTTTGTTGTCTACTTTGTAGGTTAGACTTTTACACCTTTTGGTAAGGCTGCTGGATATTTCTTTTTCTTCTTGGACTTCACAGCCGCAGAAACAGAAAGCACTGAGAATGTGAAATAGTCCGGAAATGTTTGCTCTTCCATCAAGAAACACAACATGTCCTTTCAAAGCTTAATTGAGCAGCACAAAGCTAATTAGCTGTCCAAAGACAGGGCATTTAATGCACAATCCAGCATTAATTTGTTCTACAGACTGAGCTTATCTCATATATAAATGCCTTTGCCCTGTGGCTTTCCAAACAGCTGCAATATAAAAAAAGACTGATAACTCTGTCATGTAAATGTTACTTGCTTCCTTCACTTGTGCACAAAATATTGAACTGCATGTGAATTGTAACTGGAAAGTTTTCACGGTCACAATGAAAAAATAATTTGTATTTTTATTCCCTTCTAGCTGGGAATAATGTTATCATTCTGGGAAGCAAAAGCCATCATTTGAGGTTTGTGCTAGATTATCATTTACAACCTGTTAACCTAATGTGTAATTTAGATGGTATATTGAATAAATAGTTTCACAGCTTTTTGTGGGTAGTAAATAATTGCCTTATTGCTTTCTCTTTATTGTAAAATTCCTAGGTATATTTGTTAAGCTATTGAAACACAGAGGAATTGCTGCAGTTTATATGAAGGAGGTTTTATGTTGTTAATCTTTGAAGCATACAGCATCATTTTCAGAGGCTATTTAACAAATTCTCTCCCTTCTTCATCTCCAGTAAAAAAGTCATGATTTTCTTAGGATTTGCAACGAATGAGTTAATGAAGGATGACTTTTCATGCCCAAATGCTAAAGCCTATAATGTTACCCTGGGTGTCTTGCTGAATTCATTGTTCTACAAATGTTTGCAATCAATTTCCTCTCTTCTTAATACCAGCTGATTATTTTGTTCATTACACTGTTTCTTGAAAGGCCCCTTAGGAAAGAAGTTTTGACCCTTTTTGCAGAGATCAAATGTACCTGGTCCTTAAAATATATTTGCAGTAAGGTAATTTTGCCCTAAAAATTTTTCTTTGGCCATCCATGACAAAGTATTTGGAGGTGGTCATATGGGACCCTGGGCTTTCTCCAGGCTCTGATGAAATCTCAGGAATGAGCCTCCAGCATAACTTCCTTCTTAGGATGAGTCCTAAAGGGCAAAGGGACAGAGCTGGTGTGTGTTTGGGCTGCCAGAGACTGGGGGTAGGAAAGGAGAACATGAAACAAGGAATGAGAGAAAAGAATTATTTCAGAATGGCTGAAAGAGACAACTGTCAGTAAGAGAACTTTTGCCAGTGAAGTGAGATGTGACTTCCCAAAATTTAACACTAATCCATATAATTTCTCTCTCCTATCAAAATTTTGTCATGCAATCCTTTCTCACAGATGGCTTGTTCTAATGCTCGATCCTGGCTGGTGCCTGGAAATGAGTGGATATTAATCCACTCCCTGTGAGCCTGCTGCTCTGCTGTTGAACGTCCTGTGTATCCTCTCTGACATTCCCTCTGGTCTATGTGTCTTTATTCCCTACTCTGTGGAGTCCCTTAACTGCATCCTCCTTAGCCTCGAGTTGGTGAGGTGCGTGTGGAAATAAAAAAGAAGGAAATCACATCATTATTTGATCGTACAAATTG
>VYZP01015096.1:1527-21826 GCA_013400635.1 Hypocryptadius cinnamomeus | reverse complement strand
GCTTTAAGGTCCCTTCCAACCCAAACCACTCGATGATTCCCTGAATTAAAACATCCACCTCCAGCTGCTGCTCTGTAGACACTCATGAAGTGGGAATTTCATGTCCTTGTGTGACAAGGTGATGTACCCAGCTTGCTCCTAACACCAGGCACCCGAGGAACCTGCTGGTGGCTTCTCCACTTGCTCCAAATTTTCTGAGGTTCCCTTGCTGTCCTGATGGTTTCCTTCTTCTGTCGGGCACGGTGCCCAGCAGAGGCAGTGACACCCCCTGGCTCTGTCCCCCTGCAGCCCGAGGACAAGCAGAGAGCCTCGGTGGCCTTCTCCCAGCTCCGGGCTGCCATGGGCACGTTGGGCATCAGCGCTGAGGAGCAGGCGGCCGTGTGGCGCATCCTGGCTGGAATTTACCACCTGGGAGCTGCTGGAGCCTGCAAAGGTGAGGGCAATCCTGCCTCTGCTTCCCTCACACCTTGTGGCTGTGCTTGGAGAGGGGAGGGAGCGTGTCCTGGCCGGGATGATGCTCATCCCAAGGCTGCTGTGTTTGTGGTGGCTCCAAGTTCTTCCTTGCTCTTCCTGCATGGTGGGAGGTGGGATGCTGGTGTCCTGCCCCGTGGGGGCTTCTGGAGCAGCTCTGTCCTTGCCACACGTGGACAGGGCAGGGGCTGCTGGGTGTCACCTCATGCCAGCTCCTTGAGAAGGACTTGGATGGGTGACTCCTTTGTTGGCACGTTGTCTCCAATGACACCATGAAGGGACAGCTTCAGGTAGCACAAATTTCATCATCTCTTGAGTGTCTACCACAGTAACTGAATTATAATAGGCTGAGTCTGGATGAAGATTGTATTTATAGAGACTTTGTTAATATGGATGGGCAGAAATTGCCTTATCCCTTGCAAATTATTTTAGGACGTGCTCTAACCCATTTTAGAGGCAGCCACGTTGATTTACACCCTTCAATTTATAAGGGCTGCATAAAGGCTGCCATAAACTAAGGCACAGACATTTATAAATGTCTCTGCAACATGTCATAACACATCTTATGGTAATTTATGCCATTAATCATTTATTAATTATTTTAAAAGGGTAGATGCTGTCATGACTTACAGTGAGTTCTCTTTTCTCCTTCTTTCTGGTGTTCTCTTTCCTCATCTCCATCTACCTTAATGCCCTTCCAGCTTTTGTAGATGACCCTGTGCTCTCAGGCTGATGAGTGTCAGAAGGCTCTTGGCCAAAAAATTTGAAAGTTTTTCAGCCCTGTGGGTTTTCAGGAGAGCAGATTTTGGAGATGTGCCTCATTTGGGGAGTGCCCAGCTCAATGGCAGGTGGAGGGGTGGTCACAGGGAGCTTTGCTTTGCTCAGACTTCCTGCACATTCTGTCCTCAGCCCTCTGTAAATCAGTCTGGGAGGGAATGGAATGCTGTATCCAACAAATGCTGCTCCATTCTCTGAGCAGGAGCAGGAATGGGAGTAGCGGATCCGGGCAGGGCTGCAGCTCTGAGCACTCTCTGGTGTGGGATTAACAAGCAGATCATGTCTCAGTGTCGCTCACTCTGGTATCGATTCCCCCACCGTGTGTCAACAAAAGGGGAGAAATGAAAGGAAATATGGATAAAAAATGGATCAAAGCCGGGTGGAGCAAAAGTCTCAGTGGGGGCGACGACTCTTTTAATGTGGTTAAACCTGTCTCCCGATAGCCATCTCTTCCCTTCCCTTTTCATGCCCTTTGATGTTGTGTATTCCAAATCCTCTCCTTGAAATCTCGCCGAAGGGAGCCTCAGCACTGCTTTTCCAGGGCACTCAGGAGCTCAGCCAGGCACCTCCTCCATCCCCATCCCCAGCCGCGGCCCTGGCACGTGTTAAACAGGTCTCAGTGTGGGCTAAAGGCACCTTTTTCCCTTCTCACCTCACCCGTTCAGTTTGTGCAGGAATAAACCAGGAGGGAACAGCACCACCTCTCCCTGGCTGGGGGTGGAAAATGCATTTGCAGCAACAAAAACGCTGAGAAGAAAAGGCTGAATTTCAAAAGCTCCTTCTGCTCTATCCCAGCGTCAGCCCTTCCTGCTGCCTTTGAAGCGAATTAGAGCAGCTCTTTTATTAGGAAAGCAGCCTGGCAGCTGGAGGCCAGCAGGGCACCCGGGGCACCATTCACCTGAGTGCTCCAGTCCCTTTGTGGGCTGCAGAAAATCCCCTGGTTTAATTTATTTGCTGTCCCTGTAAGCAGAAGGGAGGTTTGGGGCGCAGCGGGGGTGGCGTTCAGCTCGCTCTCACGCTGTCCTTTTGCTGCCTGATATCTGAATATCAGAATATCAGACTAAAGCTTTGTGGCTCCCAGCTCCCTGTGGGTTTCCCAGCACGCACCTGTGATGGAGGTGGCTGCCATTCCAGCCCTCCTGGTGCTGCCACAAGTGTGTCAGGAGTCACTCCAAACCCCCGTGGCACAGCGAGGCTGCTGCAAATCCAGCCTCCAGAACTCCTTTGGATGGAGGAAAACCACAGGGCAGGAGGGCTGGAACCTGCTGCTCAGGTGGGGGACACTGAGCTGCCCCAAACCCTGCAGAGGTCAGGGGGACCAGGGCAGAGGAGGGACAGGAACACTCAGACAGCCAGGGGGGAATTTTGGGGTCAGTGAGACCACCAGCAGTAGCCCAGGGTGAGTGCTTGTGCTGCTGTTGCCCAGGGGTCCCTGCACAGCCCCACCCCTGTGGCATCATGCCCTGGGAACCCAGGAAATTGGGCATTGAGCAGTTTGGAAATGGGCTGGGGCCGTAGCAGGAGAGGCTGAGCTGTCGCCGTGAGTTCTGAGCTGTGTTTTCCTTCTGCTTCTCTTAAATATTGCCTGGGCCGAAGTAATTCCCTTCAGGTGTTAAAGTCAGCGAGTTTCCCATGGCCACATCACACTCAGGAGAGCCATGTGGAGCTGCTGGTTATAGTTCATGGAGGCTAAAATGGTGCCTGGGGATGCCAGGGCTGAGTGGACCCTCTTGTTTGTCACAGGGANTGGGCAGTGTGAGAGCACTGTGGGGTGCTGGAACGGGCAGTATGGGGTGCTGGAGCAGTGTGGGGTGCTGGAGTGGGCAGTTTTGGGTGCTGGAGTGGGCAGTGTGGGGTGCTGGAGCAGTGTAGGGTGCTGGAATGGGCAGTGTGGGGTGCTGGAGTGGTCAGTGTGGGGTGCTGGAGTGGGCAGTGTGGGAACAGTGTGGAGCAGTTTTGGGTGCTGAAGTGGGCAGTTTTGGGTGCTGGAGTGGGCAGTTTTGGGTGCAGGAGTGGGCAGTGTGGGATGCCAGGTCTGTGCAGCCCCCCAGCCCTTCCAGCTCCCCGTCAGGCAGAGCTTTTGTGTCTGACAGGAATCAGCGTCCGTCCAGCCAGCTCAGACAAGAACAAGTGGAAACAGAATAAATCAAAGCCTGGAGTGTTGAGGCAATTCCCCTGCCTGCTCCAGCACAGCCCTTGATGTTGGAGTCCTTCAGTCAGCACAGAAAATACTGGGGAAGGATCAAAGGGGAAGGGGGAAGGGGGTTGACTCCTGGGCTGTGAAGCACCCCCAGCCCTCGAGCCCTGCTTTGTGCATCCCCTCAGCCAGGAGTGGGTCCCCCATGGATCTTCCCAGGATGTGGCCACCTCTCACTCTCCACCCCACGCCCTCTCCCTGACACCAGCCACCAGCTGGGTTTTAAGGGCCCATTTTAGCTGTGAGCCCCCTGAGCTCCTCATCCAGCACCCAAAAGTGCCACCCTGAGGTCTCTGGGTGATTTTGGCTGCTCCTATTTTTGCTCATTCCCCTGTGATTCTGAGCTGTGCTGCCCAGCTTCCTCCACGGCACCTTTCTGCTGTGGATTTGTAAAAGGATTAATCCTGCAGATTACTTCCCTATTGATTTAAATCATTAAGCTGGAATCGTTATCACCGGCTGTGAGCGATGTCTGCTCGAGGGGAGGAGCTGCTGCTCCCGGCTGTAGGGACAGCAAACACTGCTGGGACCCTGAAAGGTGATCCCGGATTTCGAGGGATTGGTTCCTAATCCCATCAGCTCCCACCAGCACATCTGCTGCTTTGCTCTGCCGAAACTCTGATGTCCTGTGGTCCGCCTGGTCCCCGACTCGCCTTTGGACCATTTTGACTTTGGGGGGTGCACGAAGGGAGCGTTTTGGTGATGCTGAGGCAGAGCTGGCCCTGGCTGAGCCCCCTGTGCCCCTCCCCAGTTGGCAGGAAGCAGTTCCTGAGGTTCGAGAGCGCCAGCCGCGCTGCCGAGGTGCTGGGCTGCGACGTGGAGGAGCTCGGCACCGCCGTCTTCAAGCATCACCTGAGGCACATCCTGGCGCAGGTGACAGCGCGGGGCCGGCCCCAGGCAGAGGAGAGCCCGCCAGGTACCGGCATGCCCCATCCCCTTGATTTATTTGTGGAATTAGGACTTAAAATGCAAAATTGTAAAGCGGGTACGTTTTATTCCAGCTGGGACGCATGGGGGGTATTTCCACCCAAGACATGGGGGTATTTCCACCCAAGACATGGGGGCATTTCCACCAAAGACATGGGGGCATTTCCACCAAAGACGTGGGGGGTATTTCCACCCAAGACATGCGTGCCTGGTGAGACAGGTTTCAGGTTTAAATGCACATTGAGCCCCCAAGCCCACACCTCCCTGCCTGCCCATTCCCCACCCAGAGTCTTTGGTGGTGNATTTCCACCAAAGACATGGGGATATTTCCACCAAAGACGTGGGGGGTATTTCCACCAAAGTCATGGGGGGTATTTCCACCAAAGACATGGGGGGCATTTCCACCAAAGACATGGGGATATTTCCACCCAAGACATGGGGGGGTAATTCCTCCAAAGACATAGGGGTATTTCCACCAAAGTCATGGGGGATATTTCCACCCAAGACATGCGTGCCTGGTGAGACAGGTTTCAGGTTTAAATGCACATTGAGCCCCCAAGCCCACACCTCCCTGCCTGCCCATTCCCCACCCAGAGTCTTTGGTGGTGCCACACCTCCTGGTGGTCCTGGGTGGGCGTCTTTGATGAAGTAACATCATCTCCATTGGTGAAGTAACATCATCTTCATTGATGAAGTAGCATCATCTTCCTCGATGTTCACTGCTTGACGTTTTTTTCTGGGCAGGTGCAGTGGAAGTTTGGCTTTCTCTCAGGTCAAAACCAGGAGCCTGGTTCTGCTTTATGGGTTTCAGCAATACCTGAGTCTTGCTTTATTGAGTTATCTTTATGGCCTTTACCTAGAGACTAAATTCTTATGTGTTCTGTTACAAGTTGTCTCTACCTAGCAGGTTACATTCCTGTTACAAACTGTGTTCTGTAATTTGCATATTTGTTAAATAAGCTATATATTATTATATATTTCTCTCTCTATATATATATATAATATGATAGATATAATATATATTTTATATATATATATATATTTCTGTTTTCCTCTTCCAAAATTCTGAATTTTCACATACATATATGTTTCCCATATCACCTTTCCCCTTTGTTTCTGGGGGAGAGGGAATGGTGAGGCAAATTGTCCTGTTTTTCTCAGTCTGAGAGGCCCAGGTAGGTCTTAAAATTAATAAAATCATCAACTGTGCTGTGTCATGTTGCTGCCCTCAGCTCTCCAGCTGCTCCTGCCTGACCCTTCTTAGGGACAGGTGAAATCAGGTGAATTCAGATAAGTGATGTGGCTTAAACACTGTGAGAGCTCTGCCTAGAAAAATGGGGGAAATCTCCAAACTCCACAAATTAGCTGGTGTTGTACTCCAGGCACCTGTGTCCTGCAAGGAGATCTGGATCAGGAATTGTGCTGCTGAGCCACCAGAAACCTTAAATTATTGTATGGTTCTGATTCATGGAGGCAGATCCAGCATGTGCAAGGTGGGAGGGTGAGATATTGCCTGGATTTCAGGTCAGCCTTCCCACGCTCCTTAAAGGTTGGACTTGATGATCTCAGAGGTCTTTTCCAACCTTGATGATTCCATGGTAGCAGCAGAATTCCAGCTGGGCCCTGCAAGTTATCCTGATAAAAGCAAGCACCTGAGGAGACCTTTGACATGGCAATAGTTGTATTCCTTAAATCCACATGAGGCAGGAGAGGAGCTGGAGGCAGGCCAGGGGATGTGCTGTGGAGCTGTGTGGGTTCTCCTGCACTGCAATCCAGGGAATCCCAGGTCCCACCTCAGCTCTGAACTTGGAAATAAACGTGTTTCCTGCTCTTCCCTTCGCTGTGCCAGGGCCGAAGATGACAGGAGTGGAGTGTGTGGAGGGAATGGCCTCGGGGCTCTACGAGGAGCTCTTTGCTGCTGTGGTCTCACTCATCAACAGGTACCAAAGAGCTGCTGGGAGCTGGGGCTGGGGGTGGTAACCCCTTCTCCTGGGGCATGGAGCATGGCTGATTCCTGCTGGAAAAACAGGCAGCTCTGTGAAAATCCTTATGTGGAAGTGGCGCTGGTGTTGTAGAATGTGGGGAGCCCCTGATGCAGGGAATGATTGGCATTTGACTCTATTGATTCAGAAGGCTGAACAATTGCTTTATTAAAACTATACTATATTATATTAATATTGTATTATAATTATACTAAAGAGATACTATACTATACATATATATACACTATATATACACACTATATATATAGTATATGCCTATACTATATATATATATATACACTGTATATAGTATATATATATATATACTATATATATACTATACTATACTAAAGATACATACCAAAGAAAATCTCGTGACTGCCTCCAGACAGTTAGGTACAGCTTTCACTCAGTTGGCTAAGGAAACAAAACAACTTTCACTAGTGTTTAATTAATTATTTTAGGTAAACAATTTTTTTAACACATTTTACATGTGTAAAAATAATAGGAGTAGAGAATAGAGATAAGAATTGGGGTTTTTTCTTCTCTCTGTGCTTCTCCAGAAAAAAATCTTTGGGAAGTTGTGCCTGCTGCTCTCTGTGAAGAGAGCTGCGGCCACAGCGCTGGCACTTGGTACTCCGTGTCCTGTGCTCTGTGGCACTGCGAGGGCCCAGCTGGCACCACTCTGCTGCCTGTGGGTAAATCCTGGTGGTGTGTGTGGCTCTTCCCAGGTCCTTCTCCTCCCAGCACCTCTCCATGGCCTCCATCGCCGTGGTGGACAGCCCTGGCTTCCAGAGCCCGCGGCAGCAGCGGAGCGAGCGAGCGGCCACCTTCGAGGAGCTGTGCCACAACTACGTCCAGGAGAGGCTGCAGGGGCTCTTCTACGAGAAAACCTTCCTGTGGGAGATGGAGAGGTACAGAGAGGTGAGGAGCAGGGCTTGGGAGCAGCTCCCAGCACCTGGGAGTGCCTTTGTGCCCAGGGGTCCCCGTGTCCTGCTGTGGTGTGAGTGAATAACTCAGGGGATTTACTGGGAGGGCTGCAGCAGAGCTGGGGGAGCTCTGCAAGGAGCAGAAGCTTCTCTCTCCACCCCCTGCCTCAGTTCTGAATCCTCTTGGCTGCTTCTGATGTGCCAGAGATCCTCTTTTGGCATCTTTGTGGAAGCTGCCATGGCAGGGGGGCTGGAATGAGATGATTTTTCCCAACCCAAACCATTTTTGAATTCTATTATATGCTTGCTCCAGCTCAGGAGACTTTGTACCTTCTCTTGGCACAGCTGACTTTTTCCTCAGGTGATGAATAATAGAGAATAGAAAGGAAAATGATAAATTATTGCAGAAATAAGCTGCTGAGAAACCTGCAGGCAGAGATGAACTTATTATAGGCTTGAAGGAGTTACCATAATGCCTCTAGCCTTGGGAAAAGAGCTGAATTCCTATGGTTTAACACAGACATCATCGAGTAAGAATAGATGTGCCCTTCCCTAGTGGTGAAGACTTCCAGATGCCATCCCAAGACTGAAACAAGCTTTTAAATGATGTTTTCCAGGAAAATGTTGAAGTGTCTTTTGATCTTCCAGAGCACTCTCCACTGGCCACGCTGTCCATCATCGACCTGAGCTGCTCCCAGGTACTCTGTCCCCTCTGCACCCTGCTGCTCCAAGCAGTGAGGGCTCCAGAGGCAGAGTGGGACCCTGTGGAGCATCCCAGAGCAACCTGAGGTGTTGCAGGGAGGGGGGCACAGCATCCACCAGGACTTTTTTTTGGCTTTTTAAAATATAAACACCCTCCCTGACCAAGCTCTGCATTCCAGCCTGGGGTGATGGGCTCCTCTGGCACAGTCACTGCCGAGGGTGATGTCCAGAGCTGGATCAGGTGGGGAGGGTCTGCTCTGGGCTAGGGGCACAGCTGGGCAGTGGGAGCAGGGTGGGGGGAGCAGAGCAGGCTGTGGCTGGAGCCCAGAGCCCCCCTGTGTCCCTTGGCAGCCGCAGGTGCTCCCGGGCAGCCCCGGGGCCGCTCGCCGGGGGCTGCTGTGGATCCTGGATGAGGAGGTGCTGGTGCCAGGCTCAGGGGATGGCACTGCCTTCGAGCGCCTCTGCTCCTACTTTGCCACCAAGGGACCCGACCAGGACGGTGAGTTGGGCTCGGCTTGGCTGCCCAGCCTCTGGCATCACCGTTTGGCTTGGGGATTTTGGGAGATGTGGATGATTAAACCCCTCATTGTGTTTTTTCTCTCGGCTGGTCCTGGGGTGCTGTCACGGCCACAGGTGAGGGACACCTGCGCAGGTGTGAGCAGACGCTGCACTTCGAGATCTGCCACCAGCTGGGCACGGCCCCCGTGCGCTACGACCTCACGGGCTGGGTCAGCAAGGCCAAGTTCAACCTCTCGGCCCAGAATGCCATCCAGGTGCTGCAGAACTCCACGGTGTAAGTGCCAGGAGGTGCCACAGTACCCGTGGGAGGGGGTTGGGGATGCTCCTGCCCTGGGCTGCAAACCTGCCCCAGCTCTGGAGGCAGAGGGTGGAGTGGGGCATCCCTGGTGTGAATGGGGGGAATGGTTTCCCACTGCAGAGGGCAGTGTTAGGTGGGATATTGCGGAGAATTTCTTGGCTGTGAGGGTGGTAAAGCCCTATTCCAGCTCTGGAAGTGTCCAAGGCCAAGCTGGACAAGGCTTGAAGCAACCTGGGCTATTGGAAGGTGTCCCTGCCTGTGGGGGTCCAGCACAAGTCAGAGCTGTGAGCTTCACCAGCAGCTGCCCAGGTTTTCCCTCTGCTTTGAGCAGCCTTGCAAACGAAATTAGAGCTGAAAGGGAACTGAAGTGCTGCAGGTGTCTGTGCACACAGGGGGATTTTAACCTTCTGCTTGCACGCTCCTGGCTCAGTTGGTTTGGGCTTCAACCCAAGGAAGCTTTAACAGCAGAGAGCAGCTCCATGCTCCGACCAGAGAGGATGGAGAGGGTGGGGGTGTCCCAGCACCCTGGTGCACTCCACAGAGCAGCACCAATTTGGAATTTGGGGCGCTGGGTGTTGCATCCCTGAGGAAGAAGCCGGGATGCCGACCGGGCGGTGTGTGTCCCGCAGAGCCGCGGTTCGGGAGCTGGTGCAGCCGCGGGCGAGCGCTCCGCTGTGCTGCCGTGCCCTGGCCGGGCTGGACGGGCGCTCCCAGGCCGCCCTGCACCGCAACGCCTGCCTGAGGAAAACCTTCGCCAGCAGCTTCGCCGCCGTGAGGAAGAGGTCGGTGTGTGCCCAGATCAAGCTGCAGGCGGTGAGTGCCAGAGCCGGGACCCTGAGGCTGCGGGCGGGGGGTTGTGGCACGGAGCATGGTGACGGCACGGGGGGATGTAGCCTTGGACACGGTCCCTTAGCGGGGTGCCCGCACCCCCAGCAGTGAGATCCTGCCCGTCCCCACTGGGGCTGTGGCCACCGGGGTGCTGTGATAGCCCGTGCTGTGCTGCTGGCACACAGGGAGAGACCCCGGGCAAAGAGATCAGGCACGGATGGCACACAGATCACCGACAGATCACCAGCAGATCACACACAGGTCACACACAGATCACACACATCACAGNGTGGCCACCGGGGTGCTGTGATAGCCCGTGCTGTGCTGCTGGCACACAGGGAGAGACCCCGGGCAAAGAGATCAGGCACGGATGGCACACAGGTCACACACAGATCACACACAGATCTCAGATCTCACACAGATCTCAGATCTCACACAGATCACCGACAGATCACCGACAGATCACCAGCGGATCACACACAGGTCTCACACAGATCTCATACAGATCACAGACAGATCACCCACAGATCTCAGATGACACACAGATTACACACAGTTTACACACAAATCTCACGCAGATTACACACAGTTTACACACAGATCACACACAGATCTCAGATCTCACACAGATTATAGACAGATCACAGACAGGTCACACACAGATGACACACATCACCGACAGATCACCAGCAGATCACCAGCAGATCACACACAGGTCACACGCAGATCACACATCACAGACAGATCTCACACAGATCTCAGATCTCACACAGATCACAGACAGATCACACACAGATCACACACAGATCTCAGATCACACACAGATTACACACAGTTTACACACAGATCTCATGCAGATTACATACAGTTTACACACAGATCACACACAGATCACACACAGATATCAGATCACATACAGATCTCAGCTCTCAGAGATCACACAGAGTTTATACACAGATCTCACACAGATCTCACACAGATTATACAAGCATCTCGCTGCTTTAATCCTCTTAAGTGCTCAGGCAGTAACCAGCCCTCGGCGCTGAGCCAGGCAGGTTCCTGCTGCTCTCACACCTAATTAAGTGTCCAGACTTTCTCAGGAGATGAGGCTCAGGCTCTGCTGATTCCCTGACCAGCCTGTTTTGGGGTCTCACCTGTCCCTGGCAAACCCCCTCCCCAGCATCCCTCAACCACAATGATTTTTAATCCTTCCAATCCAAGCCATTCCATGATTCTACAAATCCTGGTACATTTTCTGGCCATCACCTGAACACGTGGTACATCAGGAGGAAGGGTCCTGCTCACCACTCGGGTTCACCCTCTGACTGATGCTGTTGCCAACTCAGAGCTGACTCCTCCAGCTGCCCAGACGCCCTGTGGGTGCACAGGGAGCATTTCCCACTGCCAGCACGTGCTCCCCCTTTGTCCCCTCCATCCCCACTGACCTCTGCCACCCTCCAGGATGCCCTCACCAACCTTCTCCGACGGTCCCAGCTGCACTTTGTCCACTGCCTCCTCCCAGGGATGGGCTGGGAAGGGCCTGTCCCTCGGCCCCCAGCGCCACCAGATGCTGCCCCACAGCTGGATGTGGTGGCCCTGAGGACACAGCTGGAGGGGACCCAGCTCCTGGATGCCCTGCGCCTCCACCGTGTCGGTATGTCCAGACCCTGCCTGGCCTGTGCCTGTCCCACCTGCAGCTCCCTGCCCCTGGCTCAGCCCTTCCAGCCTTTGCTCACCCCCTGCTTCTCACCAGCAGGCAAGGAATCCCCTTCCTTCAGAAATTCCCCCTTCAGAAATTCTCCTCCGTTTTTATTCCTGCTTTTTGCAGGGGTTCTGAGCCCCTCTCCTGCCTGAGCTCTGTGGCTGCAGCTCCAGTGGAGCTCCCCTTGGAGCATCAGGCTGGACCTGCACTGACCACAGCCACAGCCCATGCCATGGGGACAGGGAGCTGTGCAGGAGGCTCAGGGGCATGTCCTGGGTGACACGAGGTGCTGGGGTGGCATCTGACCACCTCAAACTCATCTCGGTGCCCTCTCCCTGCCCTCACTGCAGGGGTTTCTCTCTCACGGCAGCTCCCCATGTCCCCTCCACCCCTGGTGCCTTTTGCTGTGCACAGGATGCCCCAGCAGGTCCCTCCCCAGCCCTGCCGGTGCCAGTGCCAGTGCCCTGGGCGTGGTGCAGCCCCCAACAGCCCTGTGTGCCCCCAGGCTATTCGGATCGGCTGTTCCTCACCCAGTTCCGCAGGCGCTTCCAGCTGCTGGCTCCGGAGGTGATGAAGAAGCACAACTCTGCCTATGAGGTGCCAGATGAGAGCAAGGTGTGTGCTGGGCTGGGGGGCACGGGCTGAGACCCCCAGTGGGGCTGTGATGGTGCCAGAACTGAGGGGAGGATGTGGGCATTGCTGTGGTCCAGTCCCTCTCCCTGGCTCCCCAAAAATCTGGGACTGAGGACAAGCCAGGCAACATTCCCAGGGACCCAAGAGAGCAGGGACTGTGGAATCTTCCGGGCACCGGGAATCACCTGCAGCCAGGGGTGACTCCTCACCTCACCTCACTCCGTGATGCTGAAAGCCAAAAGAGCTCAGGAGGGAATCTGGACGTGTGCCAGTTTTATTTGTTTTTGAGTAAATTAGTAGAAAAACCAGCGCAAAGCCATGCCTGGAATAAGGCTGTGGATGAGCCACCAAGAGCTGAGAGGAGCTGAATTAAAGCTGGGCACGTGCTGTGTTGTGCAAACTGCAGCCAGCATGTGCAAAGGCAGTTAAGACCTCGGGATTTAATAAGACAAGTCTGACAATTGGGAAAGGTCAATATTGCTATGAAATGCTGTCGGAGGCAGAGGGTGCCTTGTCAGCAGCGTGTAAGCAGGGGATTTGGAAAATCCCATCCTCCCCAGAGCTTGCTGCCACGAGGGTTTGTCAGCTGGGAAATGCTTCCTGGGACAGGGCATGAGCCTGGCTGCTGGAGCAGGAGAGAGGCTCAGCTGTGAGGGGACAGGGCAGCGAGAGCTGGCCCTGTGCTTGTGCTGGGATGGGACTGTCCTGCACAGCCCTGCACCAGTCCTGGTCCCAGCAGTGCCACCAGAACAGGCACAGCCACAACACTGGTGCTTCCTCACCCTGGCACGGTGTTTCAGGCTCTGTGATCCATATCTCATTCCCTGGTGTGCTCCATCCCCTCCTTGCACGGCTGCTGGTGAGGCCAGGGGTGCAATCCTGCTGCTCCTGGGTCCATGGTGGAATATTCCTTCTGTGGGTTTGTCCTTCGGGGAGCAGATGAGATGATGTTGTGTGAAGTGAGGTGTTAGCAGAGGATTTTTGTTACAATTTCTGTAGCCCTGGGGCTTTCAAACCGTCCATCCATCCAGACAGCGTGGCTGCCCCGGGGGAGTGGATGATGTTGCTGCTGTTATGTTCATGTTCTGGTCCAAAGCTTGGAGTAATTGAGTTCAGGCTTCTCTTTGGGATAATCTCCTGCTCGAATCCTCCAAGAGTTCTGTGCTGTGGGCTCAGGGGAGAACTCAGCCCTTCCCCCTGTTTTTGGCTCCATGGGATGAGCTGTTGGTGAGGTGGGCAGGAGGGGAGCACTGAGTGCAGCTGGACAGTGCTGGGACAGGCACTGTCCCCTGTGTCACCTCCTGCCCGTGCCCCAAGGCTCTGCCAGACCAGGGATGGCAGCAAAAGGAGGAAAATCTTGCCTGCAGCTGCAGATCTCTTCTCGCCATCCCTCTGAAAGCCTCAGGAGAGGGAAATCCTTGCACTGGGACTTGGGACTGGGCTTTGGCGAGAGGAGGAGGAAAAGAGGGCAGAGCTGGATGAACCCTCACTGGGTGCTCATGGGGACTGGGGGGCTCTGCACCCCATTTCAGCAGCTGCCAGCAGGGTGTGGGTGTTTCCTGAGCAGTCCCATGATGTGCCCCTTCCCCATAGGCTATCGAGGAGCTGTTCCAGGCGCTGGATCTGGAGAAGAAGAGCGTTGCCATAGGACGCACCCAGGTACCACGACTGTGCCCTGCTTCCCCATTGCTCTGGTGTGTGTGGGCACAGCCCCATGCCAGGCTCCCCAGCAGCCCAAAGTTCCCCAAACTGGGGACAAAGGCTCTCCTCCACTGCTGCATGTGGCACCAGGTGGGTTGGGAAACTGAGACTCGCTCAATATCATAGCAAAAGCCTCATAATTCTCATCTGAAAGCAGTACCCAGGGTCAATCCTGTATCTAATTACCAAAATCCAGCCAGCCCCTGGTGGTATTTAATTTCCTAATTACCATTGATGTCTCCTGGGAGTGAAGGGGGCTTGGGCAGCTCATGAGTTTGCTGCAGAGCAGGAACTGTCACAGCAACCACATTTGAACTTCAGTGTGATGGTCTGAAAGAAAAATTAATTTCACGTGTGTGCTTGCCTTCAGCTCTGGAGTTTGTAAAGAAAGAATTCACAGAACAGTTCTGAGGAGCAAAATGACTTTCTTTTATCCTGCACTGTGCAGTTTGTAATTATCTCCTCTCTGGAACCCTCGTTCTTAATCAATAGCACGGTGGCAGCCCCGGTCACATTTCGTTAGGGACGAGTTCGCTTTGCTGCCGCTTTGAGCATTGATTTTGTACCAGCTGTGAAACTTGCAGGGTTGGGGAGTTAATTCAGACATTAATGAGGCAATCGAATGGGTGGTGGAGCAATCATGGCATCAGCTCGGGAGAGCCACTTTCCTTGGGGTTGTGCTTTGATTCAATTTGGCATGGTTAAAATGCAGCTCTCTCAGCACTGCTCCGGCCTCGCCCGTGTCACTCAGGGGTTATTAAAGCTGGGCCATGCAAATGCTTGGGAGCTCCTGATCCTGCATTCCAAGGGCTTCTCCCAGCAGTGACCCAGAGACACTTCAGACACGCAGAGATCGATACCAGCCTGGGTCTGATGGCATCAGCAAATCTGTGTAATTTCTGAGGTGTTTCTGACCAGTTCAGAGAAAGAAAACAATCTGGTTTATTTTGGTTTTGCTATTGTAACACATCACTGCTGCTACCTGTGTGCATCTGTGTCTCACTGGTCAGAATCTTCTGTCAATGGAGGTATCCATCCCTCCATCCATCCATCCCTCCATCCATCCATCCCTCCATCCATCCCTCCATCCCTCCATCCATCCCTGTCTCTCCATCCATCCATCCATCCATCCATCCATCCATCCATCCATCCATCCATCCCATCCCCACAGTGAGGGGAACAGGCAGCATCCCACAGGAAAAGTTTTGAGGAATTGCACCTTGTGATGGTAGATGCCTCTGTCAAGAAGGAGAGAGAGTTTCCAGCCCTGACCTGGGGTGTGTGACCTGTTCCTCGCTGCCAGGTGTTCCTGAAGCCGGGGGTGATCTCCAGGCTGGAGAAGCAGCGGGACAAGCTGATAGCCCAGAAGATGACTCTGCTCCAGGCTGCCTGCAAGGGCTTCCTCAGCCGCCAAAAGTTCAAGAGATTGAAGGTACCCATCCCGTGGGCTGGGGACACCTGAGCCCACCCAGGTCAGTGCTGCTGGGATATGACCCACAGCACCCAAATAACAGCTCCTCAGAGCTCCTTTGAAGCTTTCCCCTGCAGCCATGAGATGCTGTGCTGCCACCCCTGAGCTCCTCTGCCCCTTTCCCTCTCCAGCCTGGTGTCCCCTGTCCCTCTCCAGCCCGGTCCTTCCTGGCAGTCCTGGCTGGGTGAGGGTCACCTCTGCTGTGTCCCCGCAGATCCAGCGCCTGGCCATCCGCTGCATCCAGAAGAACCTGCAGGTGTTCCAGGCAGTCAGGCACTGGCCCTGGTGGCAGCTGCTGAGCCACGTGCGGCCCCTGCTCAGTGTCAACCTCGCCGAGGAGCAGCTCCGTGCTAAGGAAGTGAGTGCCGAGGGTGCAGTGGGATGGGTGGGACAGGACAGGACAGGACAGGGTGCTTTAGGGGCTCTGCCTGGTGGATTGCTCAAGTTGGAAGTCACTTCTGCCCAGGCAAAGATGTTTTTCCTACCGTCCAGAAGTTGCCATCTGTTCTTAGCCCAGTGTCACACGTTCTGCAGAGCTGTGGAGGGAGAAGTGACTTCTTGCTTAGAGGGACAGTAGCAAACACACCATGTTATGGTTGTGTTCGAGGGTCCCAGGGTGAGGGAAGAGATGAGAATCTTGACTCCATGTTTCAGAAGGCTGATTTATTATATTATGATATTATACTATATTAAAATGCTATACTAAAACTATACTGAAAAAAATAGAGAGAAAGGATCCATTGGAAGGAATAGCAAGGACGGAATGATAACAAAAGCTTGTGACTCTCAGAGTCCACACAGCTGGATCTTTGATTGATTATTAAGTAGAAACAACTCACATGGGCCAACCAAAGGTGCACCTGTTGGTAAACAACCTCCAGACCACATTCCACAGCCATCAGATAGTTATTGTTTACATTTCTTTCCTGAGGCTTCTCAGCTAGAATAGGAGAAAAATCCTAGCAAAGGATTTTCACAAAAATATCATGGTGACACCATGTCCCCGCAGTCAAACTCCACTCCAGGGTTCCCCCACTGCCCTCCTTGTGCCCTCTGCCAGCTCCAGGGGCTGTTTTCCCTGAGCCAAACCCCTCGGGATGGGCTTGTCAGCCTGTGGGGTGCTGGGAGATGAGCATTCAAGCACCCCTGTGACAGAGGGGACTCCACTCTGTGCTGCCCCCAGTGCTGTGCTGGCATCCACCTGTGTTGCCCTGGGTGATGGGAGATGCTAATGGATATTTTTTGTCCCAGGAAAGGCTCCTTTCACCCCTCTGCACCCTCTGAGACCTGTGCTAAATTCCTGTCTTTCCTGGAGCCCCGCTCCTCCTCTTGCCTTAGCGAAGTTTTAACAAGATGTTTTCAGGCTGGCTCAGATGAAATAAAAGCTGTCCAAGCCTCTGTTTTTGTCTCCAAACCCACCTGGGATCCATCAGGCCCCATCATCTGTTAACCTCTGTTTTTATCACCACTCTGCACGTTCTGCTCCTGCTCAGTGTTGGACTTCAAAGCAGGACAAGGCTGCGTGGAGCAGCTCCTGCTGCCTGGGAAGGAATCACAGCCAACACCATGCCTTTGCACCGTGCTCTGATACCTGCCAGGGCCCTGAGACACTCCCTGGGCATGATCCAGGCCCCTGGCTGTTCATTCCAGGCTTTTGAGGTTTGCTGCTCTCTCATAAAACATGCTCTACACACACCAAAGCTGACATTCCCTCCGATGGAATTCATGTCAGGAGCTGTAGTCCCGGCAATTTGCAGTGAGCAGCCTTCAAAGTTGCCTGGTAAATTTTATTAATAAGGCAGCTATGTCTCTTCCACTTACTTTGAACAGAAAACAAGGTTTTCATAAATAAACCGAGGACGCTGGAACTCTCTGTGTGTTTTTTTCCAATCTTCCCTAGGAGGAGCTGGCGGCGCTGAGAAGGAAGCTGGAAAAATCCGAGCAGGCGTGCAGCGAGCTCAGACAGACCACAGAGAGTCTGGAGAGCAAGGTACAGCCCCAGAACCTCTGGTGCAGACCCCAAAACATCTGATACAGACCCCAAAACCTCTGCCACAGCCCTGTTTGGCCAGGTTGGGACAGGAGCTGATGGGGATGAACAGGAGCAGCAGTTCCAGCAGAGCAGGAGGAGCCATGGGCAGGGGCAGCTGCCAGGGATGGTCCTCTGGACAGGATTCTGGACAGGCTGCAGTGTCCAGCTGCAGAATTCCAGGCTGGCATCACTCCAGGCTGCCCAGAGAAGCTGTGGTTGCCCCATTCCTGAAAGTATCCAAAGCCAGGTTGGATGGGGCTGGGAGCAACCTGGGGTAGTGGAAGGTGTCCCTGCCCATGGGGTGGAACTGGGTGAGCTTTGAGGTCCTTTCCAACCCAAACCATTCTGGGATTCCATGTTCCCAGCTGGCTGCTGGTCCTCTGTGGTTTCTGCTCTCGGGTGCGCAGCTCCTTGTGATTGTGCCTGGGATTTTGCCAAGCATCATGAGGAGAAGGATCTCCCAAGGTTTCTATAAATACCCTGGGTTTTCCCAGCTCCCTTGGCTGCAGCAGGGCTGAGCTGGGTCTAGGCTGCAGCTCTGCCTGATGGAGCCAACAGCCCCCAAGGCCAGGACCCTCCTCATCCCTGGGAAGGGGGTAAAGATGGTTTAATTTAAGCCCTTTGGGAATGCTGAGCAAGGCAACTGCCTCAGGGCAGACCTAGGAAAACACAGGGAGAGAAATCCTGTGGGATTTGCTTACGGGTTAAGCTTGTGGGATTCCCTAAGGAGCTGGTGCCTGCACAATGTGAGGTGCCTTAAAATGCTGTCAGACACAGGAAAGGAGTGTTGGAATGCTATGTTTTCCTGTGGCTCTGCAGCCCCTGGACTGGCTGAGCAGGAAGGACCATGTGCCCGTCTGCTCTGCGGAAAATGGAATTGATTTTCTGGATTAATAATTCTCCCCTTCTGCTCCTGGTTTCAAAGGAAATTTAATGCAATAAAGTAGGACAATGGAGAGCCGTGATGAGCCCTGCAGTGCAGGCAGCGTGGCACAGGCAGCTGCCAGACAGGAGCCTGGGCTCCCACTGGTGACACTGGTCAGGGCCGGTGTGCACTCCTGAGACCAGGCAGAGCTGTCAGGATGGCTGTGGCATGGCAGAACCCCCCCTAGCCATGCCCAGACTGACCCCCTGCTCCCCCAGATCATTGACCTGACCACGGAGCTGTCGGATGAGCGCTACAAGGGCGATGTCACCTGCCAGGCCCTGGATGGGGAGCGGGCGGAGCGGCTGCGGGGCACCCGCGAGCTGCAGGAGCTGCAGGTACCGCAGCCCCGAGCCCCTGTGCGGTGACACTGGCCATGCCACCCCACTGACACAGCTCTCCTGAGTGCCCCAGAGCTGGGTAGAGCTGCTCCCTTCCTCCCTTCCCCAGAGCAAACACGACCAAGTGCAGAAGAAGCTGGAGTCGGTGGAGAAGCAGCTGGAAGAGGCCCAGCAGCTGGTGCAGCTGCGGGAGATGAAGATCAGTGGCTCTGGAGGAGGTAGGGATGTCCCTCCGGAGGCAGTGCATGCTCTGGGCATCCAGCCTGACCTGTGGGGCCACAGAGAAGAGGGCAGAGGTTTGTCCCCCGCAGTCAGTGCCGCTCTGCAGCCCCTGGCCACTCCAGAGCGTTCTGTCACCCCGCGTTGCTCATCCAGCGGGAGCTGGCAGTGACAGCTCGGTGACACAGCTCTGGCTCTGGCATGGGGCTGGTGGTGCTGCCCCAGGGTGCTGCTGGCACTGCTGGGATGGGATGGGATGGGACAGGCACACATGCTGTGCCTGGGGCAGGGCACGTGTTCTGTGTGAGCGGGGCAGCCCTGGGCACACAAAGCAGAGCCATGCCCCATAAACTCTGTGCTGGTGTCAGTGCCTTGTGCATCCCCTCCCCTGCCCCCAGCAGGCCCACGGGGGCTGGTCAGGGCCCAGCACCCACCCTGCCCCCCTGGGTGTCTCTCGTTGGCAGAGGACGAGTGGCAGGTGAGGTTTGACTGTGCCCAGACCGAGATCGTTTTCCTGCGGAAGCGGCTGGCACAGCTGGAGGAGCGGCTGGAGGCAGAGCTGGGCACCAGGACAGGGCTCGAGCAAAAGGCAAGTGCTGCCAGCCCAGGAGGGGACAGGGACACCCAAGGCAGCAGGGCTGTCCTAGGGATAGTCCTCTCCCTGCTCCCAGGAGCTTTGCAGGGCTGAGGCTCAGCATTGCATCTGCTCCTTGTTGCTGCTCTCACTGACCAGGGAAAACCAGATATTTTCTACTGGTCTGAGGCTCAGAAATCGCTTTTGCGTTGCAAAATTCCACCTTGGTCTAGTGTGAGAGTGGGTAGAGGATGAGGAGCTGTGGGCAGGGGGTTTTCAGTGGTGGGTCTTGGTGCTGCTCTGGCTTTAGGAGCTGTACAGGGCTGTGCTCTCCCCATCTGTCACACAAAGAGCTGGCAGCTCCTGAGCTTTGCCCTGAGGAGGGAAAAAGCCAATGTGCTTCCCTGAATAGTGCCTGGGAGCCAGGTCACTTCCCATAAGGATAAAACAAAGAAATCAAGATTTCTCATGGTACATTAAATAGTAATAAGAAAGAAGCTGAGTCTTAGGAGCTTGGATAAAGCCAAGCAGCCCATTTGCTCTCAGTTAGTTTGGAATTACAGGCTTCATTAATGCGAGATTTTGCTTATTTAAAGTCATTCCTTAACGACTCCATTCCCTGGCTGGGAGAGCTCTGAGTGTCTGTCCCAAACACAACAGGAATCCTTGGGGATTCCAGTCCAGACACAAAGAGAAATGGGATCAGGCAGCACCCCGGGGCAGCTCTGCTGACTCAGCAGGAGGGGCTGGGCTGCTGCAGGCACTGGAGGGTGCCTGGAGCTGGAGGGGACACAGCACCTCAGGCTGTCCTTGTTTAGTGAAAAATCTCGGCGTGAACCAACCCTGGGGAATAAAGTGAGGCTGAGTCCTGGTGGGGATCTTATCCGGGGGTGTGGGGCCAGTGGGGTTCCTCCTCTGTGGGGTGTGTGGGGCCAGTGGGGTTCCTCCTCTGTGGGGTGTGTGGTCAGTGGGGTTTCTCCTCTGTGGGGTGTGTGTGCTGAGGGGTCAGTGGGGTTCCTCCTCTGTGAGGTCCAAGGGTCCTTCCTCTGAATTGAGTGTGCCATGGGGTCA
>VYZP01015095.1:11822-51133 GCA_013400635.1 Hypocryptadius cinnamomeus | reverse complement strand
GGGCTGCCAGCTTTTCCAGGAGTGTGCTGTGGGAGACAGTGTCAAAGGCCTTGCTGAAGTCCAAATAGACACACCCACAGCCTTTCCTGCATCCACCAGGCAGGTGACCTCATCATAAAAGAAGACCAGGTTGGTGAAACACGGTCTTAAACCCATGCTGGCTGGGTGTGATACCCTGGCCATCCTGTAAATGCTGTGTGATGACACTCAATACAAACTGTTCCATAACCTTACCAGGTACGGAGGTCAGGCTAACCGGCCTATAATTACCAGGATCCTCCTTCCCACCCTTTTTGTGAATGGGTGTCACATTGGCCAGCTTCCAGTCATCTGGAACCTCACCAGTGAGCCAGGACTGTTGGTAAATGATGGAGAGCAGCTTCACAGGCTCATCTGCCAGCTCTCTCATCATGGGATGGATCCCATCTTGTCCCATAGATTTATGAATATCCAAGTGTCTCAGCTGTTCTCTGACTGCCTCCTCCTGGATAACAGGGGGACCATTCTGCTCCCTGATACCATCAACCAACCCAAGAGGACAGTTGTCCTGAAGGCAAGTTGTCTTTCCACTAAAAACTGAGGCAAAGATGGCGTTAAGCACTTCTGCCTTCTCCTCATCTGCAGTTACTAAGTTCCCTTCTGCATCTAATAAAGAACAAAGGTTGGTCTTACCCTTCTTTTTACCATTAATATAATTGTAAAAACATTTTTTATTACCCTTTACAAAACTCACCATTTTAAGTTCAAACTGAGCTTTGGCCTTCCTAATTTTTTTCCTACATGCTCTAGTAACCCTCTTAAATACTTCCTGAGAGACCTGACCCTCCTTCCAAAGATGATATACCCTCTTTTTATTCCTAAATTCCTCCAAATCCTCCTTGCACATTTAGGCTGGACATTTGTCTCATCTACTTGTCTTTTGGCACACAGGGACAGTCTGTTCCTGTGCCCTCAAGATCTCTGTTTTGAAGCATGCCAACCTTTCCTGGACTCCTTTGTTTTGAAGGGCTGCTTCCCAAAAAACTCTCTGAATAAGTCTCCTGAATAGGCCAAAGTCTGCCCTCTGAAACTCCAATGTAAAACTCTTATTGATGTTCCTCCTGATTTCACCAAATATCGAGAATTCTATAATTTCATGATCACTGTGCCCCAAGCGGCCTCCAATCACCACATCTCCCATGAACCCATCTCTATTTGCAAACAACAGATCCAGCATAGTCCCTCCCCTGGCAGGCTCGCTTACCAGCTGTGACAAAAAGTTGTCCTCCACACACTCTAAAAATTTCCTGGACTGCCTTTTTTCAGCTGTATTAAGCTCCCAGCAAATGTCCAGCATGTTAAAATCGCCTACAAGAACAAAGGCTGATGATCCTGAAACATTCTCTAGCTGCTTATAGAATGAGTTGTCCACCTCTTCTTCCTGGTTGGGTGGATGATAACAAACTCCCGGTAGGATATCAGCCTTTTTAGCCTTCCCTTAATTCTTACCCATAGGCACCAGCTTCTTCATCATTAGTTTCAATACCTATGGTGTCTAAGGCCTCCCTAATATAAAGGGCCACCCCTCCACCTCTTCTCTCTCTCATGTCTCTCCTGAACAGCTTGTAGCCATCCAGTGCAGCACTTCAGCCATGTGAGTCATCCCACCATGTTTCTGTGATGGCAACTACATCACAGCCCTGCTGCTGCACCATGGCCTCCAGCTCTTCTTGTTTGTTACCTAGGCTGTGTGCATCAGTGTACATGCACCTCAGCTGGGCTGCTGATTTCACCCCTGACTCAGGCTAACCATCCTTGGGCCTGCTTCCAGACAGCCCAGCTGCATCTCCTTTTCCCTTCAAATCTAGTTTAAAGGCCTTTCAACAAGTTCTGCCAGTTCATGAGCTAAAAACCTCCTACCCTTAACAGAAAGATGGAGCCCATCCAGTTCCAGCAGGCCAGGTGCCATAAAAGTTGCCCCATGATTGAAGAATCCAAAATTCTTCAAGCTGAAGACACCAACCCTTGAGCCACTTGTTGATGATGTGGGCTCTCTTATTCCTTTCACCATTTTTCTCAGCCACCAAAGGGACTGAGGAAACAACTACCTTTGCCCCTGTCCTATTAACCACCTGACCCAACGCCCTAAAGTCCCTTTTAATTATCCTGACACTCCTCTTTCCAATCTCATCACTGCCAGCCTGGAGTATCAGCAGTGGGTAATAATCAGAGGGCTGAATCAGCCCAGGCAGTCTCTCAGTGATATCCCATACCCAGGCCCGAGGGAGGCAGCAGACCTCTCTGTGGGGTGGGTCTGGTCAACATATGGGGCCCTCTGTTCCCCTCAGAAGGGAGTCACTCACTGTGATTACCATTCTTCTTAGATGTTTATGTTCCTTAGAAGCTGCCTGGTTCTGGGGCAGATCAACACAAAAAGGAGCCATCCTCCTGCCCGTTGCGGCAAAGATTCTGACAAGACAGTAGGTGTAGGTAGCTACTCATGGGAAAATAATAACAACTGATCTATGACCAGAACCAGCCTGCATGACTTGGACATGCAGGACAGTGAAGCATGTTAATATGACACACTCAGAAGAGTGCCTTTTCTGCCCTTTATGAGTGCTGAGTCTAACAGAAGGTATTTTCAACCCCTCAAAAATCCAGTTTCTTCCAGAAGAAACAGTATCAACATGCTGAAAGGGTGATGACTAATGCTGGACAAATTAATTTTGTTGCAACATTTGTTTTATGAAAAGCCTTAAATGAAACTATTTATTTTATTTCCAGAAAGCGTTGCTCCTTACTGATGACTGACTTTTACTGATGGCATCCTTAGAAACCCACAAATTATTGGTTTGGGGATTGTCAATGTGGCTATTTGCAGGTGATGAAGAAAGGAAGTAAATAAAAATATGATTTGACATTTCATTAGTAATGCTAGAGATGGCTGTGCACAGAACAGAGGCAATGAATATTGCACCTGCTGGAGTGCAAGCAATAAAAGCAAATGCATAGCCTGCTCTGACCTCTAGCCTTCATTACCCAGAACAATATGCCATTCTCTGTATCCAAAATCATACTATGCCTGTGATAGCAGCAACCAGTGGCTGGATTTACATCTACCCAGCCAGAGCTAAATTGCTATGATTCAGCTACCTCCTTCCTTTCTCTCTTGAACATAACCTGTCTTCTAGCTAGACTGCTGCCTTTCCAGTTGGGAATAAGCCACTCTTTTAAAGAAAAAGAACTGTGTGGGTGGAATGAAATGCTTGCAGGATACAGTGCTTTGCCATTTAGATTTTTTTTCTCTAATAAAGAGAGGGTGCAAAAAGGTGCCGGCATCCAAAGCACAAACCCAAGTGTGCAGCTGCATCTTTGAGCTTCTTTCTTGACCATTTAGCTAACTAGATTTAAAAAAAATATTGAAATTTCCAGACTAACTACAAGAAATCTGTGGTGACTAGTCCAAATATTTTAATAATAGCAAAGATTAACAGTAAAGTGAAATTCCTCAATAAAGATTATGTCAATTCATGCAATTTACAGTAGTATAAAGAAGATGAGACTTTGACCCTGCATGAACACAGAATCAATCAGTGAGCTACCCTATGAACAAAAAGCCATTTCCTTGTATTTGATACTTGAGGAGATTATGAGAAAATGACATGTTTTGTATAAAACAGAGTGCAAAGGTTTGTGCCTGGAAGAAAAGGTTACATGCACAACCCATTATTTTTCCACTGGTCATCTTGTTCTTAACTTCTTAAAAATAAAAGCATCTATTAAACATTGTTAGTTTTCCTTACAGTGGAGGTGATAAAAATTCTTTCCTAGCTCCATTCCTGTGTGAGGCATCCACATTTGACTCTAACAGGACCAGCGGTCAATCTCAGTGAGAAGTGCACTGGGACAAGCTGGCATGGGGAGTTCACCAATAGTGAACTTTCCTCATTTCTCCTGGCAGAGAGAGCTGAGCTCAGCCAAGTAACACAATCTCCCTGTCCCACAAACCATCGCAGCTGGGTATATCATCATGGAAAGTATAAAGCTGTTCATGAAATGACTGAGGCTTTGTAATAGATCTGGGCTTATATTGACTAAGGAATTAAGCTTTATGTTTGTGCCAATCTAGAGAGAGACAGAGATACATAGTGGGTATACTTACACACTTATCTATGTATACATAAGAATAGATATAAAGATATAAAATACATAAACATGATATATCCTTCTTTACCGGTGGGCTACAGAATATTTATTTTGGGTCTAGCAACTCCCATCTCTCTTTGGAGAGCTGACCAGTCTCTGAGAACATCTGCTTTCTGGCTTAGCTCTCTCTCTCCCTCTTTTGGCCACTTCCCTCCAAAGAACAAATTAAGACCACATTCCAGTGTGGATGGAAGTCAATTCTCTCATTGGCTTGGTTGTTCACATGCACACAAACACCTTTACAGGACACAATTCAATAGCATTTGGGAAACTTGTTTTAAGGCATGATCTGATGGTGATGATGAGAAAACTAAACAGTCCTTCACTGGAAGCTAATGAGGAGTAACTATGCTGGTGGAAGCACTGCCTAGGTGCTGCATTAATGGCACTGCCCTTCCTAGAGGCTCAGGCAATGCTCAAAGCATTCAGCACAAGCTTTACTACCTGGCCATGAATGCACATCCAAAGTTATTCTATCGGTATTTCACTTTCAGCTTAACCTTGCTCTCAGCTTAACCTTGCTCTCCAATTCAAAGGATTATTTCAGACAGTGAGGAACAGAGCTACCACTAGTGACCACTAAGGCTGTACTTAGGGTACCTGGTAGTACAGCATTTATGGCACTCATCAGATGGGTGAGAGACACAAGCAAATTCACTCAGGTAGAAAGTGGAGCTGAACCACTGTCCCTGTAGGTAGGTACAAGCTGTGATCACAGAGCTCTAAGATGTACCAGCAATAGTCTCACCTCCCTTCCAGACCCTCTTCTGTGTGATAAATGGTGAGACATGTACAGTGAGATATAAACACTGGGTTTGACAGTAAATAAAACACACCTATGGAAAAATAGTGCTTAGCCGTACTTCAGTGTCATTTGGCTGTTTATGAAAATATTGGGCCAACCCAAAAGAAGCCCTTATCAGGTTTCAGTATAAAACAGAAAGATAAATAAAGAAAATTAAACCTTTCTGAAATGATTTACCATTATTAACACATTAGGAGGGCAAGGGGCAGGTGGGGTATCTGAAAAGAAAGGAAGAAGTGTCACAATCACCTGGAAAAGTGAACTGAACAGTCCATCTTACTCTCAGATCTGTGCAGAAATCAGTCTGAGAAGGATGGTTTCTGCTCCCTTCTAAATCATACCTTCACTCTGCAAAGTAATAGAAACAGTATATAGTCTTACATAGCACTTAAAATCTGCAGCATTTGAAGTACAGGACTCATGCTTTGAATGACTTACTCAAATATGGAGTCAGGAGTTTAAAATTTGTTTTCTAAAGAGGGAAAGAGAAAGTAGCAACTGTGTTCTTGTTTTGTCCAGGTAAAATCAAAACTTTCTGTGGCACTGAATAAGCTGAGAAGCACAGGTTTAGGCTGCAATGTCAATCAAAATGTGGTCAAGATGGCAAGCACAGAGTCTGGGGACTGCACATAAGCATGTGTTCAAAACCAAAAATGCGCCTTTGCTGCTGCATTCACCCAGGCTACTGTCCTTTGAAGTGCTTCTTTGAACCATAGTCACTGGATCAGGGCCCAGAGAGAAACAAATTCATGGCTCCAGTGAGCTTTGCAGCCTGCTCACAGGTGTATGAATCTCAAGGCACCTCATCTAATTACAGTTTCAAGCAAAATATCAGAGGAAGTAGTTTAAAAAAAAAAAAATGTTGCCATCACTCCTGCCACATAGATATTTATGATCTCATCTCTGTCTGCAGGGTCAACACTTCCACCTAGAGGTGGTTTTCCATAAGAATGTCAAATTTATGTTGACGCTTTTGTAGAGCCATTCTGCAGAAATGAATGAGCCAGAGACTGGGGAAAGCTGATGCCTGCAGCCCATTATTCCTGTTTGGCAGGACTCCTTCCTTCTGTTTTTAAGTCGTGGCTTATCATTTCCCTGTGATTCACTCACACTTCAGTGCTAAACCAATGTACAGATCCAGTGCAAAGCTCAGAGTACTCCAGTGGGTGAAGCCAGCTGGCAGTTCAGAGGAGCTAAAACCTGACCTATTTAATCTTAAACCATTTTTTTCCCTGGCTTGCTGTAGGGCTAGATACTACATAAAGTGAGTTTTCTCACTCTTTTATTGGTGATCACTCCTGAAGTCTCTTCTGGGAGAGGATGAAATCTTCCTTCCTGCTCAGTTGGAAACCTCTGCCAGACTTCATCCCTAAAACACACTCCAGAAGTGTTGCATGGGGCCCTCTGCACAGAGGTGAATTTTACAGAGCAGTGGCACATTTATTCCTTTAACACATGCACGTTGACTCTGAAAATCCAACAATATGTTCTTAACTGCAGAAATGATCAGTTAGCATAACATTTTTGCATTCTGTGTTTTCATGACCATATCTTGTACCTTGGTATAACTTTAAGCATATTCAGATACATTTTCTCTAGCTGTTGACAGCAGAAGAATGGTTCACATTTATTTCGTCTTTGTGACTTAATACAAAGGCAAGTGGTCAGAGTATTTGTTTTAAAAATAGCAAATCATTTTCAGCTTTAAGCTTTTTTTAAACAATTGGCATTATATTATTCTGAATTGTGAAAACCTCAACAACAACACTCTTCTTGGAATACCAGGAAAGCTATGTCTGTAAAAACCAGTGCAGTCCAGACCATGAGTTCAAATCTCAGTCTCACTGAAATGACTTGTACAATTGAACTTATTTTCAGAGAAGTTGAAATTTATTACCAACCATAATTACTCAGAAACTGGAAGAAGCCCCATCTTCACAGGGGCTTTCTACAGAAAGGGTTTTGCAGAATTTAACGGAATGTAAGTTTCCTGAACAGTCTGATGGTAAACAGCCTGCTTTGACATCTCCATGTTTACACTGACATTCTTTTTAATCTGAATGTATTTTATTAGAAAAGTTCTAAAATTCATTAATTTTAGAAACTTATAAATAAACAGCTTGTTGGGTCTTTGGGTGTGTTTTGTTTTGTTTTGTTTCGTTTTGTTTTGGGGCTTTTTTTCAGAAATGCTGTTCAGCCAGCAGCTATGTGCTGAGGAGGTTAGAGAGCTGTAGTGTGCCAATCAGTACCCGTCAAGCTCCCTGCTTGTGCTGGGCACAGCACAGATGCCTTTCCCCCACCAGGACTTAGAGCCATAGCACCCGGCAGGTCACACTCCACAGAGATGCTCCCCACAGCCAGCATCCTGCTGCCAACCATGGAGCACTGGCCCTGGGGCTCACAGAAGCTGCCTCTCAGTCTTCCCATCCATGTTTCAAAGATGGTCCTGCTTTTTCTTCTGGTTTTCTGAAGGAAGAGGCACAAAGAACATCCTAGGTGTAAAATAGGGATAACTGCTGCTTCTACCTTTCAGAAACCCCACAAAGGGTTAACCCTTTAACCAGGGCTGTTAAAGTCTAGCTGAGGTCTGAAACTTGCTGACATGCAACATCCAGAAAGCACAATACAGAAACAAATTAGATCTGTATCACAGAAATTAAGCTTTTGAGTTGCTGCCTGAGTCCATGAGGCCTGTACTCTGACAGCTGTGCAGAGATGAAACCACCACCCAGGACACAGACTTCTATAGCAGTGGAGAGGGGAACTTTCTTACTCTAACTGGGTAACCCATCTCAGGAAGGAAAGCATAATCACCATGGGAAAAAAGTTGCTACTATGTTTGGGATTTTGAATATTCTGTTATGCACAAAGTTAATAGTTACCATCTAGGTCCACATGGTATGTTTGATAGTAATGGGGGTGTGAATGTGGAAGATTAAGGGTTGTAGAAACACAGTTGTGCAACTATTCAGCTTATTTATATGAATGTCCTGGTGGTTTTACCCATGCTTCTTCCTTTTTGTATTTTTTTTTTTTTTTAAGAAAATATGTTGGATGCAATCCTGATCTCTCTGAGATGAATGGGAAAGAACATTGACTCACTTTGTGTGGGCAGTGTGGAAGAAAGTGGTGGGATTTTTTTCAGGGAGAACTTAAATAACAGGATGGAATAGACCAGCGTAGTGAAAGACGGCCGAGACTGCTGAGCAAAAGTGGTTGGCGGTGTTGTGATTTTTTTTTTTTTTAAAGAAACTAGGGCAGAAAAAATATCGTAGGTGGCTTGTTACTTCATTGGGGGCTGGGGACGGTGGGGTGAGCACAGCCATTTTGGAAAGCTGATCAAATAGGACAGTGTCATTGAATAATGTGCTGAGCTAAGAATATGAGGAGTTGCATTTCATTCCCACTTCTACTGGTAAATGCATGTTCATGCCAGGCAAAAAAATTCACCTGTGTTGCCTTCTCCAAGTCCCTTTTCCATGGCTGTCCCTCAGGATTGCCCTGCAGGGCAAAGCAACATTTCTGACTCTGTATTTCTCAAAGTATGGCTTAGCAAGAAAACGTTAAATTGTTTTAGAGTCCCTCTTCCTCCACCTTTCCAGCAGCCACCCTGTTGCCAGTGCTTTCCCCTCCCTGCTCAACGATGTGGCTCTATCCGTGGCAGCTTGCACTGTGCACTACGGGGATCCTGACTTCGCTCCTGGCAGCGATGTCTTGGAGAAGTTCTCAACAATCGCCTGGAGCAAAGCTTTTTACGTGCACTTCTGGCAAATCCATCTGATGTATTAGCTGTCCAGTTCTCACACTCTCCTGTTGTGACATACACAGTAAATAACGAACACAAATGGCAGACACTCACTATGGCTAAATGCTATCCAGACCATAAAACTCAGACAGAAACAACAAAGAAATGTTCCACTTTGTAATTACAGCTGGAAATATTTCATGCATTAGAAGTGTGAAGTAATATCAATAAAAAAAGAAAGTGCACTCAGGAGCCTAAAAATAAAGAAATATTTATTTGAAAAGTGATAATTTCATAAATTATGTTCACCGTCTCTTCAAAAGAGGCTGAATATTTACTGGTTAAGCTAGAGACCTGTGACATGGCCATGGGTAAAACCGCTGAGTAGGTGATGTGCTGCAGGCAATTCATACTTTGCTCTTAGTCCCAGTTTTAAGGCACAATGATGCCTGCAAGCTACTGCTTGAGAACTACTTCTTTGCACCAACATTCTTCAGCCTTTTGACCTCAACAGATCATACCTCACTCTTCCATCAAATAAGCAGAATTTTCTGTCCAGTGTTCCTGATCCCATGCTTTCCCAACACCTGAGGAGCATGTCATACAGTCCCCAACTGTAACTTGGGGGAGCAACTTGGCATAGCTCCACAGTCAACCACATAAATAAGGCAACACCTCTGTTTTGGTCACTTAGCATATCTGTGTCTTGTTAATACAGTTTGAAGTCCCTGAGAAAGAGGGTAAAAGGAAGAAGGCTGAGAGATACCAAACCTCTGAGCTGGGAACATTGTTTATTCCCTCTCCATGTTTGATGGGCTTCAGGAAAAATCAGGAGCAAACAGTGGACTGGGTTAAATCTTGTGACAGGGCTGAACTCTGCCTACTGGAAATTATTACATTTTCTTACAATACATATTGTTGCAATTTATTAGTACCCCATACTTGACCCACATATTTTTCATGGCCACAATAACAATAACAAACTTGTAATTTTTATTTTTTTTTCAGAGCATTGTATTGGATTTGTGGGGCAATGTTTTGGTAGAGGGGGAGCTACAGGTATAAAAAAAATCAAGAGTGAAGTTGAGGCTGGGAAGAAGGGAGGGCTAGGGGGAAGGTATCTTAATATTTGATTTTCCCCAAATCAAGTCTGTTTTACCCGTGATGGTAAGAGGTAAGTGATCTCCCCTGTCCCTATCTTGACCCGTGAGCCTTTCCTTTTATTTTCTCTCTCCTGTCCAGGAGGGGAGTGATAGTGCTTTGGTGGGCATCTGGCATCCAGCCAGGTTCAATCCCACACACATACATAATAAACCAACACTATCCACCTGTGAGTGGCACCAGCAGTCTTGCTATCTTAACTGCAATAACACCAAGAGATCTCTTTCGCTGGTTAGGTCAACAGTCACATCGCTTCAATTCCTACCATAGAGTAGGGTATGATCAATTTATTTAGGTTCCAGCAAGTCATCTTCCTGGGAACAGTCGATTTTTATCATCACAACAGAAGAAATGTAATTCCTTTATCACAGAAGATAGGCAGGCCTGTGTCTTAGAGATTAGTGCTATGATGAACTCTACACTTTTATATGAACTAAAATATTATGTCCATCCTGAAAATATATAAATAAGATGTAGGAAAAGATCCTTAGCAGCTTAGAGCATTGTAACTCTGTTGATTTCAGTGAGCTATATTAATTTGCATGAAATGTAGGTCCAGGCTGCATTCCCAGTGCATCCTTCTCAGATGGAGAACAGAAAAAAATATAGAAAACACAAGAGGAATCACGGTAGCTCTAGTCCCTAAAACTGAGTACTAATCAAGATAACAGAGAAATAAAACAGACAGTAAAATATGGATCTTATTTATCATTGTGAATATTCTTTTCTAGGGATTTTATTATATTTTTCTCCATTTGGGTTAGGCACAGGTGCATAGGATGTAGATCATCTCTTTAAGGCTTCCTCTGATTCTGCATCTAATAATGCTTAGCAGTTGCTGATTCAAAAGGAGCAAGAGTCATCAAGTAATTGATGCCTTATCTGCAAGAAACAATTCTCTTGGTAGTAAGTATCTGAGCAACACAAAACCAATTTTTATTTTCAGTAACTTTTAACTAAAGAAAAATGCTATCTAATTTCTAGTGATAAAACCTCAAAACTCAACTGTTTTCTTCATTTTTAATAATTTACAGCTTTTCCCCAGTAGAAATCTATGTGCAGTAATCAGAGTGGTTGGTAAATGGGATGAGGTGAACTTTCTGAGTCTCCTAATTAATTGTCCCATACCCACTGGTCTGTGCCTAATAAGAGCTTGTGGTGGCCTCATGAACAAGGGTGTTGAAAAATAAAAGAAAAAATAATCACTGTTATCTACAGCTGATAAACCTAGCCTGTTTTCTAAAGCTGTTCTTCCTCCTTGTCTGAAGAGCCAGATCAAATTTTCTGGATTCCAGCTGAAGGTTTGAGTCTCAGAAAGAGGGAACCATTGTGGACACCAAATCCAATCCACCAAAATCACAGGCAGCCATTCATCTGTTGTCACTGGATGCTTCTCCAACATCCTCAGTATGCCTTGCTTTTCCTCAGGATTTCCTTGCTTGGAAATCCTTGAATCACAAATGCTCTAGAAGATGCCCAAAGCTTGACAGTGTTCTACTGTAGCTCAGTGGTGAATCATGGAAAAGACTGGTAAGAAATAATTTTTATTAAAGGTTACATCATAATTTTTCTGTAAGAGGCCTTGGGACAATAACATGGAGGGTGGTTGCCCTTGCCCATCTTCCCTGAATCCTCAGTAGTGACAGCTGTAAGTCAGAGCAATTTCAGTGAGGTGAAGCTACCATTTCCCCTCTTTTTCTCCTTGAGAGCAACAAATGCCAGATCTGACTTGCCTTTTCCTAGAGAGGTGAATGGGATGATTTCATGAGGATATGAGGAAACCTTGACAGTTTAAACAACACATATAGCAGCTAATGTTTGAAAAAGTCAAACAAATAGAGTAGTCTCACTGTCAATAAAAATAAATGATCTAGAACTGTAGCCAAGTCATGAAGAAAAGAGTACTCCGGAAAATGGTTGTGAATAAAAAAGCCATTCTGGAATTATGAAATTCCTTGAGAGGTTTTATAGAAAAGAACACACAACAAACAGCCATCAGTCCAAATGAAAACACAAATTAAGACTGAGTTAACTATTTTCTGGAAAAAAATCTTGACTAAACCTTGACTAATATTGTGACTACTTTTACTTTTTGGGCAAAAACAAGTTAAATCTCAAGATAAATTCAAGCTTCCTTGTACTTGTATGTTACATGACATCTGTGCAGATGATCTGAAGACATTTAAAAACAATCTGGTAGTTTGCATTAATATTTCCAGAATCCTGCTAAGGTTATTGTCTGTGAAATAGTAAATTGCAAGACAATTCCCTAATTAATAACCCGTTTCTTTTTTCAGACTCAGGGCTAAATTCAGTGGTGAACTCTATGACCACGTGACACATTCCTCAACAGCTTCTCGCTGGTCTCCCTTCCAAAGGGACCTCTCTGGTGCCACCACCCTAAGAGAAGCAGAAACGCTTTTGGAGAATAAATGAGGAAAGAACCTATGTCAGGGCAAAAACTGACCATGGGGGATTTACACAGATCAAAAACTGTGCCTTCACTGACATCAGAACATTTTAAATCCATTTAGATGCGAGGTGGTTTAACTTGCACTGGATCAGCTGAAGACACTCTTTGGATTCAGTGGAGATACAAAATTTAGTCCTAAAGGATCAAATTCAGACTTTAGTTAATTCTTGCCAAACACACAAATAATTAGGTAAAAGTATGGCTGTAGGTATGAAGGAATGTATGTAAATGTAACATAAATTAGGGAGATGCTTGTTTTGTAGTCTTTTACTAACACTGTTCTTCTGTCTCTTCAGTATGTCCATCATACTCATTTTGTACAGTCAGATGGTCCAAGCTGCAATGCCTTGCAACTTAGGTGTTTTTTCTGACTAATCTGTGATCAACTTGAATATGTCTTCAGCTACCTGTTTTAACACTTCTTGCCTGTATTTGATTGCTTTTCTTGCCCCCAGATTTTCTTTTTGAATATTCTTGTACTTAAACACACTGTGAGTCTGACCTGACACCCACTCCATGTATCTTCAAAGGCCTACAAGGTATAGATCCCTACATCTAGACTAGCTTTTCTTTACAGTCAGTGGAAGGAATCAGGTACTTACAAGATGTGATTTATATCACCTATTTTAGACCTACAGTAGATTCAATGAATCACAGCCTCAACGTGCTTGTTTTGCCTTCTGTGGACCCAGAGGAAGCCTGCAATGACTTGTTAAGTTGTGGATACCTGCAGTTGAGATACCTACACCACAGATATCTATATAATATTAGATAGGTCCTCCCTCAGATTGATAACCTTGTCATAACAGCAAGTGTGGCTTTCCAGAAACTTTTTTTATTCATCCCCAAATATTCTTTACTGTTAAGAGCAACATGTATCTTTTGATGGTTTGAGGTATTTTTAAAATTGCTTCTTACATGTGTTTTTCCTTTTTCCCTTTTTCCTTTTTTCATTTTCCTCTTAGTAATGCTGCTAAACAATAAATTGAAAGAAAGAGCAAAAGCAAATCTCCATCTACCAAGGATCTGATGATGGGTTGGTCAGACAAATAATGGCTTGGATTTGTATACTAGGTGGAAGGAATTTATGCTGGAAAGCATAAAAATTCTAAAATACATTTTCTCTTTAATAATTCCCAACCTCTCCAGAACAAGAAGGCAGGCCTGTCTATGTTTTCCTGTGATTCATCATTTTGTGAATCCTGAATTTCTCTTTAGGCAAATCCTAATTTAGCAAAATTTTCTGTTTATCTGTAGCTTCTTAACAATTTGCTGGGGCAGAGCTCATATAGTCATGGACTCTGTAGTTCAATACTTGTGTTTTGCAGTATACAAACTGAATTGATGGCAGAGTCCAAAGAATCTACAAAGAAGATGGGAGGAGAGCTCAGCAACACCATGAGGTGAATAGCCAGTTATTTCAAAGAGTAGTCTTGAGACTCCTTCCCTTGTGACTCAGACATGCTATTAGAAGGCAGAAGGAATACAAGAAGTAAATCAAATCATCAGCATTGCAATGTCAAGGAAATGTCCAGTGGAATAAGGGATATATATTCACCTGTTTGCATAGAATTTGGTCAGGAAAAAGTATGCAGTTCTCCAGTGCAGAATTGCAGACACTCAGTGCAAAATTTACCTCTATCTCAGTGCAGAAGAAGAAAGAGTGCTAGAAATCCGTCAAAGGCGTAGACAGGAAAAAAAAAACTTCAAAAGCAAATTTCTCAAAGAAAATACTATATCTAATAAGATATACTGAATTTGTAACAAATGCCACAGCAGAGGGCTTCACAGGCTCTTAGGCCATCTAGAGAAAAAGGAGAGAGAAATGACTGGAGATTATTCTCAGAATGAATCTGGAGCATGTCTCAAGGCAGCAGGATCTCCAAGTTAGCTTCAGAGAGCCTCCACTGAGCAGCATATAAAAGGGGCTGTGGCATTTAACTACTGTGAGGACCCACAGAGGGCAATCCAGGGGAGACAGGGATCCTTGTGTCAGGGTGGTGTAGGAAGGACACCGATTCAGCCTGAAAAAATCCTAATCAGAGAGTAGGATGACAATCATGGTAATCCCAAACTCCTGCAAGATCTCTCTTTTGCCATCTCCCATGGAGATCTAAGCAGTCCATGCACAGCACAACAGAGCCACCACTATATAGTGTATCGCTTACTTAAGCCATCTAAATAGTATTTAGCTAAAGGGAGCAAAAGGAAATTGGGTTTTTGCCCTGCATTCATTAGACTAACGCATTATATACCTTCTCTTGCCCAGTATAGCAAATTTAGGATTGTGGGGAGCATACTCTCAGAGATACATATAACTTTGGAGCGTGTTTAACCCAAAGGGCAATGCTGGCATGGAAACACAAGGTCCAGTTTTGGATTTTTGTCAGCTATGAGTAAGCTGACAACAGACAGTTTGTACCTTCTGCATCAGAAAGGCTCTGGAGGAACCCTCCAGGAGGAAGATGAGGAAAGGAAAACTATATGGTAAAGTGATACATTTATAAGAGAGATGGTACGACCTGTTTGCCCATGACAGAAGAGAGCTGAACACAAGGATTTTTATGCAAAGCAAGGTGAAGAATACATCAGTTAAACCCAAATGATGGCTGTTTGTTACAGTCTTCAGACTACTTTCCCATTATTAATCACTGCTTCCAGCAAATCCTTGTGAAAAAAAAAAAAATATCACAGACACAGTAAACAGGAGAAGAAAAAAGACAGCATGGGACAGGGTGGGGAGGATGTGCATGCACTCTGACTGAATGCTGCACTCTTAGCACCAAACTACCTGAAGCAAAAAAAATATATATCAGCTTGTGAAAGCAGCAGCACAGCAGCATCCATGGGATCGAGTGCTGACCTAGCTCCAAGCAGAGCAGGGTGCAGTTCAGGTCTTGGCGTGCTGGATGACCTTCAATGAATCTCTTTATCTCCTGAGGTTCCCCATCAGCAGTGATCATCAGTGTTGATGATTACAGCCCCTTTCTTCAAGGGCTTTGAGATCTACAAATTTAAATTACTGCGTGAAATAGATCTTGTCACTTTGCCACAGATTTAGTGACAGGAGATTTAAACTTTAAATCCAGTAAACTTTATTTAATATGATACTCAAAACTCTTATTTCTACATGAAAAAACAGGACCTTGGATATGTTTTAAAAGCTGTTTAAGAAGTAAACACTCCAAATGCCTTTTTAAATATCAGCCTTGGCTATTTAAAAAAAAAAAAAAAAGCAAATTTTAATTGAAATTAGGAGCAAAATTACACAGGAATTCTGAGGCTTAAGTATAAATAGATGTTCACCAAAAAATGGCAAAATAGTTTGCCTTAGATTTTTATGTCTCTACAGATATTTTACCAATATTTTGAGAATGTACTGACTAGCACTGGGGTTAAGACTCCCACAATGTCCTTTTAATAAAAGAAGTTTTGGTTTCAGCTGACTCTGGTCTGATTTAGCACCCAAGAGAAAACTAATGATGGTGGTTCACCTTTCTTCATTCTTCTTTAATGGGCTACCAAGAGCCCAAACACAAAGCCAAATATTAAGATTTTTAGACTGACAATAATATGTCACACTATATAGACAAGGTATTGCAATTTCTGTCTCTGGGCATTTCCTTTGTATATTTTCTCTCTTTATCTTGTCCAAATATGCTCACCCCCAACAAGATGAGCAAGATGCAGCTACCTGCAACCATTAGAAGATGCACAAGGAACACCTGGGCTACTCACACCTTCCAGGGAAAGTGCACCCATTAGCATGGCATAATTTTCTAAAGGATGAGCCAGTCATTGGGATTAGAGCTCTATAGGTGGCTTCCCTCTCCATTTACCTTACCTTTTGTCCCATGTGTTTAGGGCTGAGCTTGCACTTGCTCCAATGGGCTTTGTTTTGTAGGAACTTAAGGGCTATGTTACTTACTAAAAATAAAGCTGACCTGGCACTACTGGTGAGCATATTAATCACCTAAATTTGTTTTGGCACATACTTTGTGTTTGGGATGAGGAAAACATGGTGTGAATTTGACTTTGTTTCACTGCATTACTGAATGACTGCATTTCTTCTTGGCAGGTTTTATTCCAACTGAATTCTTTTCTCTAACTGCTTTTGTTATAAAACTGTTTTCTTCTTGTTGAAGAAACAATAAAATTATTAAAATATGCTAACCCAAAATAAAACATTTTGAGTGAGGTCATATGAAATATATTTTTAATATAAATTCTCTTTGAGTTTTTTTTTTTCTGAATGAAAAATTAATGCAGCACCAGTCAGTTGTAAGGCTCTCCTCCCACTCCCTACATGGGACTGCAGACCAATGCAATCGGACCTGTGGTGTTTTATACCCGTTTCTGTGTGAACAAATACAATTAGAGGGCAGGGTAAGATACAAGGCAATGGCCTATCAGCCTTTTTTCTTTATGGGTGATATCTGCGCACTGCCTATACAATTTGGGCAGGAGTCCAGCAGCCAGAGTTGACACAGCTAGCCTCTACAGGTAGTCTTGCTTTTCCATAGTGTAAACTATGATAAGGTCTATATCGTAAACCTATGTGGAGACTGAAACAGATTATCACAATGTATTTCAGAATTATAACTGACACCAGTGTAATTCCTGCTATTTGCTACACTGAGTAGATTTAGATACAGTTGAGAACATGGCCTGGTATTACTCCCTGCCTGGGAATTTTGTTCATCTCTTTATGCCTTCAGTGAGACCCTAGAGCATATTAAGAGTTTTGATAGATACCAACCATAACAGGTTTAATTTATAATAGTTTACAAATTCTAAACAAGCTTCTGCCAATTAATTCCATCAACTGATTCTAACTTCCTAAAGCAAAATTCACTGCCTAAACCAAAAAGTTTATTTTTTTTCTTGCACTCTTGGTTGACTTTTTTCAACTTCTGGCCCTTGCTTTTAAATAGCAAGAACATATGTATGGTGGAAAATGCGCCGGAAGACTTTGGTTGACATGAAAGAGCTGCATCATCTTGAGCTGCAGACACACAACTTCATTCTAAAATGCACAAGTAATTATGTGGCATAATTACATGGTCTATCCAGGTAATTGCAGGTGAAATTAGGCATAGTGTCATGTGCTAATGAGGATTACAGCTACACTGAAATTTTTGTGTGTATGATTGCATTGATTAAGAAATTTAAAATCTGCTCTTAATAGTAAGAGTTATTCAATTGTCTGGTCTAAACTCTTCTCAGCAGGCTGAAAGTCTACCATCACAGAAGTTTAGCACAAGGCCTTTTCATCACTGATATTCTTCAAGCAGAAATTAAATGTGAGGTCTTTCTCCTTCCACTGCTGGTCCAGTCACTCTGTAAAAAGCTGCCTAGTAATGATCCATTTCTCTTGTGCCAGTGGAAACCAGGAATACACAGGAGAAATCAGGAAAATCACTGAGGTCCTGCTGCCACTGTCATGTGTCAATAGGCTGCGTACAGAATGGCAGATAAAGCGTGTCATGTACAAACTGGGTGTTTAGTGCTGACATATCAGAGCAGTACACAGATGGTTATCCCATTGCCTCAGGGAAAGAGTAGGAGGAAGGCCTGGTAGACCGGCCCCAGTATGGTTTTGCTCCTTGGGGTGATGGAGGGTATGTTCAGCATCTCTCAGAAAGCTGTTGCCCGTGTTATTTCAGGGTTGGTTTGAGACTAGGTACTCTGCATAAATCCTGCAGGCCACTGTCCCTGAAGAACCTGCAGCATACGCTGCTTGCTGCTGGTTGGGGTCACTTGCAACAACCACCAGATCTCGGGGGCGTTCCCCCGTCCCTCAGTCCCCAGGCGGGAGCTGCATCATCACCCATGCGTAAGAGCAGCTCTCCTCCATGACCCGCCTGGCTTCCCTTCACTGTCACCAAGGACTGGAAAGCAGGGGAGGGTCTGCAACAACAGCAAGGAAGGGCCAAGTGACCCTTCTTGCATCCGGTATTACCCATCCTTCCCTGGCTGTCATGCGTGTCCGTGGATACGGCGGAGCTGGGCAGTCCAGAGAGCGGGCTGAAGGAGCTGTGCCTGACCTCGGAAATCAGAGCTATGTTAAAGGCTCGTTTACAAGGAAGGTGAGATCAGACTGGAAGACAGCACCTGGCCTTTCTTGCAAGCTTATAATACTAACACCTGCTAACATTAAAAAAATAAACCATTAGGAAAATTATTTCACCCACACTGACTCAGTAGTCTTCCCTTTCACTGAAAAGGATACATTAGCACCAAAATCTTCTACTGCTGTTTTCCCACTGGCTGCAGCAATACTGGAATCAAGCCTAAATGTGACTATAATTGAGAACTCTTCTGAATAAAATTATCTCGTTCAGACATACTGGTTCTAGGAAGTCAAGCTAATGTAATCATTACAGTGGGAGTCTAGAAGTCCAGGGCTCCTTACCTCTCCTCCTGATTTGCCTGACTTGTTTTATGACTTTAGAAACTGACTTGTTTTATGACTTGAGAAACAACTTAACTTTTCTGTGATTCATCTCCTTCAGCTGGAAGATAGATATTATAATGTTTGTTTATTTCAATTAAGTCTTGAGTGGTTTAAAAGCGATTAATTAACCTCTGTCAGACAGCTTTGAAAGATACTAATTCATAGTGTTAATAATACCATAAAATACCTAAAAATGAGGAAGGAAAGGACATTTTAGAAGTTGCAGAGCTTTAAGCCTAGAGGTGCTGTGTATAGGAAGGACAGACAGCACTTTGGTGAGTGGGACTAGAGAAACTACTGCCATCTAGTTCACTCTTGAGCAAGACATGTTAGATTTTGTGTATTTATCAGTGAACCACATATCTTCTGATTACCCTTTGGCTGCTAATTCATGCCATTTAGTAGGGGAATGTTTATATCTGTTATCAAAAAATCCCATTCATACCTTTCATTTTTTCAAATTAATTATCCTGGCTCAAATTTGAGATAATCCTTTCAAGAGTATCTTACTCTGTTAATACATCCAATGCACAGTGCTTGGGATAACATCACTATGAAATAGCATTAGATTTGCAGCCTACACCCAGCCAGAGTGGTTTTTTCCCAGCACAAATTTGCATTTTGGGAGCTGAAAATCTGAGCTGATAGTCTAAGTGACCTGAAGCAAACCACTACAATTTCTCTGGAGACAACTGAAATACATCCATTCAGAATAGCCAAGGCTTCAGTCATGCCATAATAATTAAGACCTTTGTCCATGCAAAAAAATGTACAATCGGAGTCTGTACTTATTTGTGTATTTTTAACCAAATAATTTAGTGCTAAACTCAGACCTTACATACAATTGTGAATATGCACCAGAGGGCAGAGTTGATTCTTGTCATCATAAATGTCATTGGTCTTTCTCTGCAGCTTCCAGTGGAAAGCATAAATCTGAGGAGCCCAAGGCTGTAAGAGCCATCTATTTCCATGAGCAGGTGGGGAGCAAATGGTGCTCCAAAGGTAGAGTTTGTGAGTGCCAGTGTGTGTCACCAAGTTATCATGTAAATTCACCAGTGTTTTCTGAGGGTGTTTAGGCAAGTAAGTCATTGCATTTACAGGCTATTTTCGTAATAACGAGTGCCTTGATTCAGTCCTATTTGGAATAGAAGCAAATACACAGCTACACTAAAAATTATCACCATTGTCCATGCAGCTGACCACTTTCACCCCTTGTCATCAATCAGTTGAACAGAGAGGCAGCTCACTTATCAGTTCTTATCCATGGAAAGATTGTTTGTCTCTGTCATAGTGTTGAACACCTTCTATATAATGGCTCCTTCCTCTGTTGAGCAGCTATTCCTCTCCAAATATTAGTTTATTAAAATTAGATTCTATTGGTCCCCAAATACACCACTTGGTCTCATATGTATGCAGCTTCCACTCTTCTCCCTGGTGGATTTATTACAAATGCAGTACTGGTGGTATTTTAGTCTTCACAGCAAGTAGCTGTTTCTAAGTATTGATCCTAGGAAACTTGTGGTAATGTTTTCAAAATCACCTAAGAGGCCAAGTCCCATTATTAATGGTGAGCAAGGTGACCACGTCTCTGGCCAAAGGAGCACATTGATAGCCAGACGGCCATTTCAGCCCAGCATCATGGAATTCCAGAAATCTCCCATCTTTTGGTCACACTAGGCTGCTGAAGGGAAACTCATGTTCACAGAGCCTTCTGGATATCTCCTACCTCATCTGCATTCATTCAGTATCCCTATGGCAACTACAGCAGCAATTGCTCACTTGGAATAGTGATCTTAGGACACTGTTATATCATTCCTTCTTTTAACTGATTTAGCAACTGAAAATAAAAGAACACAGTCAAAGAGCATCCATGACCTAGCAGGTCTGTGGAGACAACATGTAACTAGATGTCCAAGCTGCTTAGAACAACTGCACCCAGCAAAAAGCTACGGCCTTCCTTTTGGGCAGCACAGCACTTTTCCTCAGCACTAATTAGAATGATGGCAGAGGCCCTTAAATAAGGAAGAAACCTCAAAAGCTACATCTAGGGGAGGAGTACCTTTTTTAGGTCAGTGCTTCTGAGGTGTCTCATTTGTAGCATCACTCTCTTGAAAAGTTTTTGTATCTGTGAACTGAAATTCTTTATCATGGACTCTAAATGGCAACCAAAATTATACAGTGAAGGGCTCAGTCAGTATTGGGATATATTTCTCTGCTCCATCTTATGATTGATTAGAATCCATATCAGTATGGTGGGTCTGGTTTCATCCAGCTACTGCAGCAGCATTAGACTGTCTGTGCACCAATAATTACAGGACATTTTTTGTCTCCATCTGCAGACATTTCATGGAAAATGTCTGCTAAAATTTTCAGGTCTTTATGCTTTGCAGAGGTTTATGGTGCTCCATTTTGAAAATCCATAGCTCAATGTCAGTGTCAGCAAAGGTGAAGTCAATCAGACTGTTTCAAGGTCTCTACATCACTTTAAATCCAATTTAACGATGTCAAGATATTTTAGTGACATACAAATATCACTGTGCTGGGCCTTCTTTTGTTCTTTAAGAGCAACAACAAAAACATGCCTACATTTTTGAGGTCACTCCCAAACTGGGTTATTCTATGATTCTGGTTTTTCTAGGTACAGTTTTCCAAATTGGTCTCACTTGGATTGGCACATTTGAATTGCACTCACCTCCGGTCTGCCCAGCTTTCAAATTGAGTACTACAACATGTGAACATGCAGCAGGTCACCAAATTTTAAGCTTAGCTTAATGGCTAGAAGATTTTAAAATAACAATATATCTATTCTAGAGAAATTGTGGCTTTATGCAACAATGACTTTTGTAACACTTAATAGTAAATTTGACCATATGTTTCTAAAATACTGACTGGTGTAGGACTAAGAAATGAATTAAAGTTTCTATGTTTAGCTCCTATCAAGCTTCATGGGAAAATATAACATCACACATGAGTGAGACAGTGGTCCTAACAACACAGTCAGAGACAAGCTGGGGAAAGTCTTTTTCTTTGTGAAAAAGGTTTTATTTGTTTTTTGGGTTTTTTTAATCAGTGTGAGAACAGGTGAAAATTTCATTGCAATTTGTATTTAGAAATACAAAAACTACTAAAGAACACCATCCTCATGCACTCTTACTTTGGGCGTACCATGCATTCTTCCATACTAAACATGAGTGAGAGGAACCTCTTGTGTGTGCGTGTCTGTATACATCTAATCACACAAATACTTTAAAACATTACTGAAATTAACATTTGAGGAAGAAATGCATCCCCACTGAAGCCAATGGCCTAACACCAACAACCTCTCAACATAGCCATCCTTACCTGTAATTATGTCTTGGGGCTGAAACCTCTCACTTCAGGGAACTAACTGGAAAAGCTTAATTTGCTGGCAGTGGAACCAGTCTCCCCCCTCCTAGTTTATTATGGATGGTTCCTCCCATGAAGAGCAAGAGAAATTGTAAAAGGCAGGAATAGAAATCAAATTTTATATTGGTACATGGGAAATCTGGCTAGCAAAACCATTCAGGTATTCTGAGATGAAAATCTGAAGAGAAAACTTGGACTGAGATTATTGGAAATATAAAGTTTGAATGATTCAGAAGTGAGAAATGTTGACAATTATAACTATTTCACATATTAACTTTCATTATAAGTAAACAGTAAAGTTACAATACAGAAATATATGCTTTTACAAGTTTATTCTTCAAAATATATTATTTCCAATGAATTTCCTTTTCCATACTATGTTAAACATTGTATTTCCATAGGAGCCACAAAAATAAAAAAAGATAAAATAAACATATCTAGAGATGTACATACCTCTCAAATAAACATATGTTTAATTAAATTGTTATTTTGCAATGAAATCAGTTTTCTGCTTCAGAAGCTTTCCTGAAAAATATATTTGTGTGGATGAATCATTTTAACATTCAACAGTCAGTGGAAGTTGACAGAGTCTTTTTATATGAAATATGACACAACCTTATGAGCATCAAAATTATATGGCAGGAACTGTTCTGTTGAGCACTACATTCACTTTCCCAGGATCAGATCAATACATTTTCTGTTGAAGAAAAAGAATCTGCTAAAACAACAGGAATTTTTTTTTGCAAGAAAATGTTTGGTGTTTTTATACAGCTAACAGTATAATTCTACAGCAATACAGATAGACTTTTTAGCATGGTTTCTGATTGAAGTAAACTGAGGAGGTACTAAACAGATTTCCTGCACATATTCACAGCATCAGACCCTCCTTGCAAAAGCTTGTGGACATGCTTAACTTGAGGTTACACCTCACAGAGATGTATTTATTTCAATATTAGGTCTCTGCAAAGTGTGCACATACGTTAAATCTTTTCAAAATCAACCACACAGGGACTTTGGTTCTGATCATACAGGCAACTGCATAAGCTCATCCCTGTAACAGGCTAAATCCTATTTACAACATATGAAAGGGTTGTCTTCACAAACAGCCCTCAAGGTCCAGCCAAACTCTGGAAACATTCTGCCTATCCATAGCTTTCCAGGAGTGCTACAATTAAAGACTGCCTTATTCAATCCCAGTGGATCTAGCCACAGTTGCAGAATTGTTTTTAAAGACTTTTTATGTGTCAGCTGCAGGTCTTTTTGCATAACTCATGTGGAAGCTTCTGAGCAGCTTTCAGAGAATGTCAAGACATCTTTCTGTTTGATATGATACAAAAAGATAAAAGAAAGGGTTGATATTTCTTTGTTTTTTTCAGAAATTAGAATCATCATTTGAAGGACCAGTTGTTATTTGCTCTCTTTTGCTTGATAGACCTTCACTCCCATTCTCTGGCAGTCAATACCCCACTGTATCAGTAAAAATAACTGGTGTCCTGTGTTGGATTAAGCATAATTGCATTGTATTGATGGTTGCAATGATTGTGACTGAGTGAGGAAATAAAACAGTTGTTGAATTGAGTCTTGGGTTGAAGAATGTGTTTGAACTGTATAAACTAGATTATTTGAGGCAGTCATCCCTGTATGCTTAATTTAAATCCAGTAGATACGAAATTTAAATATGGTAGGCAGGAAATTAGCATTTTCTAGGTTCTCTGTTCTTCTAAATCTTCATACAAGAAAACTAAATGGAACTGTGACACCACTCACTTCAGGCACGTACATGACTCTGACAAAAGACACTCTCGTCAGATTCTGTATGTAGACAGTAAGGGAAGCTGAGCAACCACCAAAAGAAATCCAGAGTGGGTGCAGGTCCAAGGGGAGCCTGTAGGTCTCTTCACCACTTATAGTAGGAGCTGAAGGATATCTAGGCTAAACTGAATCACCACCTAATTTTATTTGTTCTAGGCCTTATAATCTATTGCTTACATAATCAAAGGACCCAATCACTTAATTAAGAAAGCTACAACGCAACTTAATCTCCCCATTCACAAACCCTTTAGTTATGAATCTGTACACAGGCCCAGTTAGTCATTCATAGATTCTCCTTAAAAACTGTGTCCAAAGTTCTACATTTTTAATGTGAATTACAGCACATAACCGGGTAACTATGCCTTTGTTTGTCCTTTACCTCTTTTAACAGATACTCAGGGAAAGCCATGGAGTGAGGACTGAGGGAACTTTGTGAAGCAACCCCAGAAGATGGCAACAGCTGCAGCACTAGGCGTCTCAAGGGAGTGTTGTGCATGAAGCCAAAGTCTGAGCTTCCAATGCCCACATCCACTCCGGTGGTGCAGGCTGCCTTGCCTGCTTGCTGACGAGCTGTCATCAACTTACCACTTTCTATGACATAAACCCAGTATGAGTATCTGCTGCTGTCCATGTCTGCAGACCAGCTTGCTCCTTGCCTCAGAGTAAATTTCTCTGACAGGAAGGACCAGTTATGGGGACTGAAGGCTGATTTTTTGAACTTCTGCCAATGCCTGAATTTTCTTCCATTTCTTAGCTACCATGCAGACTTCCTGGAAGCTGGGGAAAGGTACATTCCCTTTTCTTCCCAGAGGTCATAGGCATCCGTATCTTCAGTAATGTCACAGTCATCTACAAAACCATTCTAGTGTCTGGGGGATGCAGGCCATGGTGTGAGAGTCTCCATCGCCTACTGTCTCACACTCTTTCTCCTTGCAAGAAAGAGAGAAGCAAAGAAACCAATCCCTGGGCTTTGCCTCCTCTGGGGACATCAGGAAAGCGATAGTTCACCTTGGGCATTCTTGGACAGGTTGACCCATCAGTCTGCAGTACTGTTTCATTTCATCCCACACACAAATGAGGGCTGAGTCTGGTAGAGACAACTATCCACACCTTGAGGATTTAAGTGGTTCCGTGCTTGTTCCTGGAGTGTCAGCGACAGTGAATGCTTGTGTTCAATTTCAATTCAAGTTCTCTTCAATTATTTTTTTTTGCAGAACTGTGAGGCTTCAAATTATCATTGTCTCCAGCCAAGAGAGAATGTAAAATGGCCTCAACAGGTGCAACAAAGAAGCACTTCAGAGTCCTCTCATAACTCCACAGACACAAAGTAAATGTATTCAATAAATATTTTATTTTGACACATAGTACATATTTATACTTTAAGAAAATACTATGGCTAAAGGGATGCTTACAAAGATATTGACAGAAATAAATAAAAATAAAAAATAAAAAAAAAAAGAAAAGCATAAAATTATCATTTTCCTGAACAGAAATATTTTTGTACTTAGAAGAATTTTTATGCTATTCATTGAGTACCATTTATGTGTTTTGTACTGCTGAGAATGTACAGCCAGCTTGGGATAAATATTTTCAGAGTCATCCAAGTGATTTGGAGATGAAGACTTACTGACTGTCAGTAATTATTAGGTACTTTTGATGGTGTTACCTGTCTTTTGCAGTCCACAGGGCTCCCTATCTAAACCCTTGAGGTCACTGGGAGACTTTCTGTTTACTTCAAGGGCTCTGTGTTTGGTCTGCAAAGTGCCGTAAGCTCTCTATAAGGAGATGAGAACCTTTCTGGAGCAACAGATTGCTTTCGACTAAAAGAGGTCATTTACTGAGGACAATATTAAGAATTTTTAAGTAGGTGACACTCACTATTTGCTAAAATGCAAATAGCTGAGGGAGTGGTACTAGGTTAGTGCTGCTGTCCAGTGAATTAAGAAGAAAAACCTACAAAACCAACGCACCACTTTGCTTCACACAAATTCAAACTGCTACAGTCTTCACTCACACCTTATCCATGGAAACCTCAAGTAATCTATGGCATACCTTCAGCATCCCAATAAGATTAGCAAGGAAAAAAATATTACTCACCTTGCTCTCATCTGTCTACTCAGATTTAAAAGAATGAGGGATGCCTTTTGTTATGAAACCCAACCTTGTGGGGTTTCCAAGCTGGAGATCACGAGTGCCTGAAAATATCAGAAAACCGTGGCTTAGCAAGAGAAACAGGGAGTGAGCGAAGGAGCCATTCTGTTGATTTTGGAAGGAGTTGCAAAAGTTCCCCTGACTTCAGCTGGGCATCAGCCAGGCCCAGTGGGCATAAAAATCCACTCAGCATCTCTTCTGTCTTCCACACACAATACTGACAGGGGTCCTAGAGACAAAATTTAATTGACTGTGGCAATCAGACACCACCAAAAATTGTTTCTTTGTGATAGAGTTTACCCGTGTGTAAAAAGTCAGCACAAACAGGACTATGAGGGACTAGGATGGTACATAAACCTTGTTTTGTTCCTCTGCATAATTGAATTCCACCCTTGGAGAATAAGGTAGGAAATCTTCTTATTGATGGTTAGTTTTCTGTTACAACACATGATGGATGACTGGTTTTAAAATATTTGCGAAGGCATGTATGTATTATACTAAAGAAAGGTGTTATTTTGATAGCATTGGGGAATGAAACCTTAGATTTAGCCAGAGATAAGAAATAATCCTTTAATACTTCCATAAAATCTCTGGTTGAAACAAAGACACAGCAGCATCCTATGCCTTCATCAGTCCCCAGCACTAAAACTGTTTCCTAACAGCTTTTTACAGAGCCTAATACAGAGGACAAAGATCAACAGGATGCCATTATCAAGCACCATGTGCTGTGAAAGGCTAAATGCTGAAACAGTCTGTGCTAGCATCCTTGTTTGTATTATCTCTGAATCCATGGATAGTGAGAAAATTAGGGCTTCTAAAAGAACACCTAAAGGAATTGACCTTTGTCTTATTATAATGCTAAAATACTACATCATACATAAAGGAGTCCAAAAGTGGTCTAGGACAGTTACTATACTGAAACTTTGGAATACTGTAGGATATCATTCCCCTCTTCCTTTCACACATACATACATGTCTGTTCAGCATAAAATTGATTAGCAAGTGATACACAAAATTCCTCAAAGCACACAGAAGTTTTGAAAAAGAAAGAAATTAGTTCCATTGTCAACATATGTATTTGGTTACTGCCACAAGAAAAGCAGGCTACCCCTATAGATGTCCTTGCAGGGATAACAATCTTGCAGGGATAACAATCAAAATCACACTCTGGACTTTCTTCAGTGTCATTGTAAAAGCTCTGAACAAAGCTGAAGAACAAGAGGTCAAAGCAATATTTTAAATGAAAGGTTGTATTCCAACAAAAACAACAAGATTTCACCAGCTAGGCCTTTTCTTGGGAAGGTGATGAGCAGTAACAGGGAATGTAGCAACCATGCAATTGTCTACCCAAAATCTAATACTACCCTTACAGAAAGTACATCACTATTCATAGTAACAGGAAAATGCCTAAAAAGTTTTTGGGCCTTTTCATTAAACCATCACAGTTGATTATATAAAAACTACTTTTGAGGAAGGATTCCCTATCTTTTACTGGCCCTAAACCATAAAGGAGTATAAATGTGAACAAACTAATTTTTCCTTGATTGAAAGCGTGGCAGAGGCTGTGTTCAGCATAAAGAGAGATTCTGAAATAACAAAAGCAATAAAATAAATAAGTGGGAACAACAATGGACAATTTCCACCCAAGCGTGAGCATGGTAAAAAACCAATGCAGAGAAAAGATAGGGAAGTGAAGGTGGTGCAAATACATAAAACAGAGTGTGCCCCATATTCCTACTTGAATGTGTCTTGGAGGACAAGGGGCGTTCCAGCCTTTCCTACCATGATGGAGCAACTCAGCAGAAAACACAACATATCAACAGTCAGCAAGATGTTTTCCCGTGGGGGGCAATGCTTATGATCAGAAATCAAACCAAGTTAATACAGAGGCAACACTTGCAAAAGAAGAACTACAAAAAAATCCTAGCATAGAACTACTTACTCCAATAACAGAGTTTTGACATATGGTAGCCCTTGCACTCTCATGTTCCTAAAAGCCACTTACTTATAGGACTACAGAGGGACTTGGCCTAATCTGAATGTTCAAGGAGAGGTCTTATTCTCCAGCCATTCTGCTAGCAAGGGCCATGCAAGCTCACAGCCTCCCAGGTATGTGCTGTATTCAGGTGCTGAAGCATTTAGAGGCGCTGACAATTCAAAGTAGCTCAGGGAGGCACCTGTGGAACAAGGCTGTCCCATCTGGCACTGATTTGAGGCCATTGCTGCCAGTTCATTTGGATTGGCAATACTCCATTCAAGAATTCATTACTGTAAAACATCTCAAATTATTAAACTAGCAGATAGCTGAAGTTATTCTTGTCCTAGCTCCCAGTAAGTTTTTTCCAATCATAACTGATGTCCAATAGTTCCAGTCCACATTTCTGTTTGTGTACACCATATCTTAATGGCGTCTTTGTTTTCCCTGCCCTGTTTCAGAAACATGATAAAACATTCTGGAAATAGGTTTGCCAATAAAATGTTCGAATCCTTAGGGACATATTTGGTTTTAATCCATGCACTTTCCTATTTTGAAAGGCACAAAATTACAAAAAAACTGTTTCACTTTGGTCATGTTCATCCCTGTGTGCATGGGATGAACCCCACAAAAATGCTGGAAGAATGTATGTTTTGTGTAACTGAATTTACCCCTGGCAATAATCTGTATTCAGGCCTGCATGCATACCCCATTTCCATGTATTCAGCTCTTTCTGCTTGTTAACTTGTGTGTACAATGGAGTTCAGTCCACTATTCACTCTGTAAGTATATCAACAGGCAGGTGGAACTGTGAGGACCTTTTCTGTGCTGGTGGGCATTTACTTATGTTATTGTACCTGCTGAGAAAGTGCTTGCCAACACATATTACAGCTCCACAATCCAGCCTCATGTAATCAGGTTCTGCCTGTATGAGGTTAAAGGCCTCCACAATGAAGCATTTCCATTCCCTGAAAAACAGCTGCATGTGGAATCAAGCAAGCAGATATTTTTACCCATACAATTTTCCTCTTGCCAGACAGCTGCTTGGGTTTTATTTGCTTTTGGTTTGTTTGCACATTTGTTTGTTTGTTTGTTTGTTTTATGAGAATGTCCATAGGGAAAAGTCATTTACACTTAATGTTTTTATTTACTTATTTTGATAGCAAATTCAAACAATTCAATGAAGATAAACATTCTGCTTGGCACATGTTGCATAAGACATATTAAAAATTTCTAATGAAATGTATTCATTTGAAATTGTAAGGTGCAGGGGTTCCTGTCAAGTATGATGTAAAATATGAGGAGGATTTTTTCTTAAGGAATAACACTTCCCACAGCAGTTAACACTCCGTGCGGTAAGGAAAGGAAACAGAAGAGGGTGCATGGTCACAGCTTCTGCTCCACTCATCTACACATGCCTGTTACACCTGCATGGTGGATACAAAGATGCTGAGATTAAATTATACCAATGCCAGCAGAAGGGCAGAGTTCGAGGACTGCCCTGCATTGATTGACAAGAATGAGATCCTTTTCAAGAGCTTTGTCAGGGTTTAGTACAGCACCCTTCTTAGAATGGGTTCACACAGCATTGCTACTTTGTTTGAGTTTCTGGGGGCAGCCAGGGAGAGGCTTCACCTTTTTGGACAATTCAGCATCTTATTTCAGGCTTATTTATGAAATAGTGAAAGCAAAGAGAGCACTGCATACACACACTCAGAAGCACAATGAGAAAAATATAAACAAAAATTATCATAAACTTAAAGCTATATAAGCAAATGTTACACAAACTAAATCCCTCAATTCTTTCCATTAACAAACATTTGGTAGGTAACCCTGGCTGAACGAGAAATCTCAGACCAGGTCTTCTGTCTAGCTGTTGCCATCTGTATTGCAAAATAAGAGATCCTGGCAAGTATTTACAAACTCATGATAGCAGGAGAAGATTCTGCGGTAGTGAATGAGCTCTATCACTGCTTTTCACACTGTCAGGATTTTGCTCATCAACTGTAAAGTTTTGAAGCAAGAAGTGTGTTGCAACACAAAGCTACAGCTTTGATGAAGACGAAGAAGTGACAGGCCTTTGAGGCCAAAGTCACTTGTTTCTGGGCAGGTCTTTTTGGAAGAACCAAGATCATGCACAGGCTTAAGCTCATATGCATGAACAGTTCCCTCAAAGTCAACAGAAGATATATAAACCTCCCTTTACCTGGGGCCTAGGTTTTAATGCAAGGAGCTCTAGTACTTTTAAAAACAAGGTTTTAATATGTGCAGAAAAAGTGGAGTGGAAGCAACAGTCATCTGGATATTTAAGAATGAAGGAAAAAAAATTATTAATCTGAGCACTGCTGAGTATGCATGACTTGAGTTCTTCTCAGTAGGACTTCAGTAGAGTCACAGATTTAAGGTTTCTTTATGAACACCCTTTTCATAACATACCATAAATCTCACCATACATCTCTGCACGCCTTCCACTAGGCAAATTTTAAAACTTTCAATTTGAAAAAAATGCAGACATGGCTACAAAAACCACTGATTTTTCAAACTGCTGGGAGTCAACAAAAAAAAAAAAAGAAGAGACAAGAGATCACTTGTGCTAACCTGGACTGATTATTTTTCAAAATTTTTTGTTGAAAATTGACAAACAGCAATTTACAAAACTCATAATATGAAAAGAAATGGCCTAGTGCTATCAAACTGATTTTTTGCTGATGAAGTTAAAACTTAAAATATGGATCAGCTCCACCACTTGCCTTTACAAAATTATAAGGAGACACAGCATTACAACCAGTGAAGGATTTAACTTCTTAGTGATACAGAGATTTCAACACAAAGAAGCACTTAAGCTAGACCTTAAGCAGACAATCAGAACAGGGGAAATGCACACCCACCACAGGTGTTTGAGGGCTAAACCAAGTAGGGCTGGCAGACAGACAGCGTGGAATTTGCCTGCTTTCTATCCTTGCTGCAGCACTTGGCACTGGGGAAAGCCACGAGAACCTCCTGACTTTTGGGAAAAGCCCCATTAAGAAGGCATACAGGAAGGCACACCATATATTTCCAAAAGAGTTAGTTCTCACAGGCCGGTCTGCCAATGATTCTCATGTTGGAACAGGGAGGAGCAGGAGAAAGTGCCCTTCTAAAATTTCACCTTCTTCTCTGTTTGAACCTAGTGGGACAGAAACAACGCAATGTTCTGACTTAATTTCCTTTCACAAGGCCTCTCACCTGGATGCACTGAAGCAGTGCACAGCCTTGATCCTGTAAGAATATTTATAGTAGGTGTCACTTGTCCAACACATGAATTTTTATTGCTTCCTTTTCTTTTTTTCTCTAGAAGGCCTCAAGATCCATCCAGTTTTGCTCCCCACCCTACATCTTTCTTTAAAGCTGAAAATTTTAATTCCAAAAGCAATGCTTCCAAAAGGAAATACCAGATGTGGTTCCCTGTCTTTGTGTTCCACTGGATTGAATACTTTTTTCTCTTTGACAGGAGCTGAGCCAGGACTTCTTCACGGTGTCCACTGTCTTCACTGTGTCACATAGCCACCACCTGAAGGAATAAAATTCTGATCTCTTCCTCTTTCAAGCCTCTCTCTTGCAGAGATGAACAAGAGCCCTAGTGCTACATCTGCAGTGCTCTGCATTTCCCTAGATATAACAAGAGTCAAATACCTTGTCTTTGAGTAGTACAATGACTAATGCATGCTCTTGTTATTCAGGGTCAAATGGTCACTTGCTTTGTTTACTTTACAAATGGTAGCAACACTGTGCGGCCAAAAAAGCATGCTGTGGTCTCAGAATGAACATAACTTCAGGCATGGCAGTGGGGCAGTGAGACATGCATCTGGGAAGCTCACCAAGGTGCAAGGATTCATGCTCAGACCTAATGGGTGCTGCTCTTTCACTTGAGTCACTGCAGGCACTTGCCACTTGTGAAGCACAGACTCAACAACACCCTCTTCAGCAAGGCAGTGGTGCTACCAGGCTGAGAACTTTTTGCTCCTTGATTGTCCTCATTCTTCTAGACAGAAGTAAATACGTATTTGTGAGGTAGCATTGAAGTCTCTGGTGGTACTCAGAGGTTGAAGAAAGACACTAGAACAGAGCTGTAGTTTCTTTAAACCACCATGAACATTCATAGAAAAGGAATAATAAAAAAAAGAAAAAAAAGAAAAAAAAAAGTTTGAATAATACCAGAAACAGAAATAGGAAAAAGAGACCCTTGGGTAGAAGAGGAAGAGACCTACTTGATAGCACTAAAATGTAATAAGTGGCAAACAATCTAAAATTGAAATATGACTTACAATTATATTTTATACTCAGAGCAGTTAAATATTATTGCAGTTTACATGAGAATTAAAGCAGAATTGTAAAAATTAGAAGTGTGGCATTGAGGGAAAGCTGCTATGCTTTGGTCCCGCTTTTAACAGGGACTTTGTCAGTAAGTGAAGGAATCCCACGTTACTGGGTGAGAATGACAGACCCCCTGCTTTCGTGTGTCATTGGCTACGGAAACTGATTTGCTTGCACTAGACTAACTCAAAAGGCTACACAACATCAGGCAAGCAGGTCTGACCTGATTTACATATTTTGTGTACTGCAGTATACTTGTATAAAGACAAGGAAAATCTACTGAGTTTAGAGATTAGCAAACAATTGCTTCACTATTCTCAACATTGTATATTTCATGTACACTAGCTAGTTCATATATATTAGTTTAATAGATACCTAAATGTCTTCCAGGGTCAGATGGAGTTTTTTACAGAGATGATAGACTCAAATGGATGTGGATGTTCTGGCTAACCTATTATTCATTCCTTCTGAAACAGCAAAAAATGGTAAATAGTTCCTCAAGGTGTAGTTATATTTTTCTGAAAAAGGGAGGCACTAAGGAAGAAATCTCAGAGCAGCAGAGAAAGAAATGGATGCAACAATGCACTGGAATTTAGAAGCTCAGATTTGATTTTTGACTTTGCTGCTTCCAAACTGTGAGACTCTGGCAGGTCATTTCACCAGTCTGCTCCCCTTCCTACTCCTGTGTCTAATTTGTCAAATGAAAGTGGTAGCAGCTTAGGCTAGAGGTTGCTTGTAGGATCTAATGCTCTTAATGTCTGGTTCTGTTAAAGGGTTGCAGTTACTAATGCTCCTCTAGTAAAAAGAGGCATTAAAAAAAACCCAAACAAACCACTTGATAGGCAATAGTAGGAATTAAATAATTAGATGCACCAGTATAGAAAAACAATACTCAGAAGCAGAATCTCAAAATTATGAAGAAAATACCCTGATTATTTTAATGTTGTGAGAGAACAGGAGTAAGGAATAGGAAAAAAGAAATATAGTCAGAGTATAACTGTCCTCCTACAGAGAAACCAACTGAACAAGTTGGCCTTTTCTTTGACTTCTACAAACTTCTGTTGAGTTCTCAAGAAACTGAAAGTGGAGCTGAGGTGAGAACAATAACTTCCTAGAAGTGTGCTTCTTGAAGAATGGCAGTCCTGCACTGATCCTGTGGCTCTGTTCCTACTCTGCAGTGAATATTCTGCAGCTTTAGTTCAGCTAAAATGCCTCCTCCCTTCACTGCTTCCACATAAATTGCTATTAATGTTACCATGTTATACAAGTGCATTGGGGAGGAAAATAGGCCCACTAATGCATTGTCCTGCTCCAGTGTTTTTTAACCTAGAGGATGCCATGCTATTCCATGGACTGTGGGTGGGCATAGGCCACAGGAAAACAGCAACAGAGGTGGGACATGCTCCAGAAGGCTGCATCTGCCTCACCCTTTCTTCCCCATGCTTCTCCCCAGGCTGTGTGCAAAGCTTAACGCAGATAAAGCATATGCTCCCAGAGTAGCCTTATGGCCTTCCTTCCCTGCTTACATGACAGCCGTCACTTGTAGTCAGCCATGGTAGCAGCTCAAAGGGATCCAGGGCCTGCAGGCTCAGGCTGCAGCTGGCTAGTCCAATCTTCCTTTTTATTATCTGAATAAATTTACAATGGCCATGGAACACACGTCCACCTCAGCCCAGAAGAGCTACCAGTGGACAGATCAGTTCCACAGGCAGCAGGTAGATTCTGCCCTGGGCAGAAGAGAAGATGGTAATTAAGGATCCAACTCAGTCCCCTCTCCAACACTACTGAGCTCCATGGCAGGCCCCAAAGGAGGGGAGTTAAAAAAAAATAAATATATATAGTATAAATTGCTATTATTTATATCAATGCTACTATTTTTTCCTGTTATTCTTAAATAATAACAAAGTGAATGGAAATATTTTTTTCTCTCTTGCAAGACCACAGACACATGTCTTTTATGTTGTGTCATGGATTAATTAGGAGGGGACATGCAGTTGGGAGGGAGATACTCTGCCGCCAGTTGAGTGCAAAGCAGACAAACCAAGATGAACTCACACAAATTCCATGCACGTGCAACTTGGAAGCCCCAAATCCTGCTGTGCACACAACAGAGCAAATGCTTTATCTGAGCTGAACTGCACCGACTTCAGTGCAGGCTGGCTGTGCACAGCAGCCCAAGTGAACCTGCCGCAAGGTAGGGTCAAGGCATCACTCAAAAAATAACACCAGCTACACACAAGTGATAGAAAGGTCCCATCTGATGACACAAGTTTTTGCAGAAAAATCTAGACATGCAACTTGTGTGGAGTTCTAAAATACTAATGAGCAAGCAACTTTAAAAATTTCAGCACTTGCTGTCTTGCTGTCCCTTGAAAAATTCCTCACAGGCACTTGCTAATACCTCAAAACTCTTGATAACAGTGGCTGATGAAAGCCAGAAATATCTCCAAGTGGGCATAAAAAGAGATTAATTTGCCTGAAATGATATACAGAAAAATGGAAACCCAGAAATATTTACTATCCTCTCCCTCTCCTCTTCATGACGTCAGTGTTTGCAAAAGGTCCTGTATTGACAACCCAAGAAAACACAGTTCTCTCTTTCACTATGCACAGAATAAATCAAAGGCAGTGGAAATGCAAACATTCTGTTTTCTGAACATACTAGCATACCTCAGCTTACTCATCTCTCTTAGAGGGTGAAAAAATCCTTGTGCTTCTACAGACCTAATAGGTGGCCTGCCTTGCAACTAACTCAGCCATTCGTAACTGCACAAAGCAGACACAAAACACAATTGTTCTACTTAGGAGCACTGTATATCCATTTTGTACAGCTGTAAAAAACATTACATGCAAGGTGTCCTCATCTTGGCCTCTTTTCTGAAAGGGCCAGCAAAGGTATCAAGTGTAATAGAGAGATCTGTTAACAATAAAATAAAACAACCTTTAAAATGAAGTTCATGCATACTGTCAAGTGCCTACATCACTTATATTACTCAGTAATTACCTGCTTTGATAGGATTTTAGCAATGAAGAGCTATGAGAGGGTCCATGGTGTGGTGTTATTAATATGGGTAAAAGAATCCAGGACACAAGGCACTAATAGCACTAATACTTGCATGTAAGAAACTATACCACGGAAGTTTTAACTGTCTGGATTAGACCTCTTACTCTTACCAGCAACTGTTTATGCATACTGAAAAGATGCTGCTTACCCACTACTGCAAAGCACTTCACAATCTGGAAATGATAGGAGGAAGCTCTGCCTAAAAATTAGGCCAACCTTTTTATTTGTGACTAATGAAATGTGTGTGCCTTCACTTGCCAGTGTCCCGGGCTCTGACACCTGACGTGCACCTGACTTCCAGTGGAGAGATGGTCAGCTCCGCCTTCTTAGCAATGAAAATAAATACTGAAATAGAATGCATTAATTACAATAATATGTTTATTCTGTTTTTTTTATACTATTCAGGCACTGACAAACCCACCCCTGCTTACCACAAACAAGAGGGTGGGGCACTTACAATATCTTTGTCACATCTTAAAAAAAATGTGCAGGCTAATTTTAAAATGCTTTCTCAGAAACATGGATACAATTTAGTTTTCTAATATGAGCTTGGACTTTACTGCACTGCATTATTCAGACATAAGAAATATTATTTCATGGTTATTTAACATAATTCTGCCATACTGAGAAAAGGGGTTGGGGAATGACAGAAGAGTAGACAAGCCATGGAAAGATGCTGAAATTAACCATATTACATTGGAAAAAAACTCAGGACTGAGAATATCTGGAATAAACTCTACAACATCCTTGGATGTGTAAAGCCATAATGAAACACAAACACTGCTCTCCTACTGGAAAAAAAAAAGACCACATTTCTATTGTTATTATAACTATTATTTCTTAATTTATTATTTAATAAAACTATTATTTCTTAATTTATTATTAAACAAACTTAACTATTATTTTCTTATTAGATTTTTTTTTTAATATGACAATTGCTGACTGGAAGCCAACATCTCGCCTAGAAACAGAGCCGCACAAAAAATTAGTTCTTCCTAAATCTAAGAATAAATGCCACGTGTCTTCTGCGTAAAAACCATGAGGGTCTCATGTTGCATATATTCAAGCCCTCACGAACATTAATACACAGGGTCAGTGTACGCAGTATGCTTACACAGTGTGTTTGATTCCTGTAGTGGTAGGGAGCTTCCCCCAAAAAGTTAGACTACACTTCCAACACTCATCAACACAATCGCCATGCAGCCACACAAAAGCTGCTGGCCTCACACTGTCGCTTTGTGCATATCAGCCCGTCAGCCACAGAAATTCTCAAATGAATTTCACATCCATGTGTTTGGTACGGTCCACGAGGTGCAGGGCAGAGGACCGGGCAGGACACGGAGCGTGGCGCGGACCCCAGCGTTGTACTCGGCTAGTTCTGCCAACAGAGCGGTCTCTATGGGAAGCCGATGTGAAGCCGGCCGTGCTGTCGATGCTGGCCCGGTGAGGGCCTCTCCGCCACGCCTGGGCGAGGATTCCTACGGCAGGGGGCACCGCCCGGAGCTCCGCCGTATCCCCGCGCGGCGCCGCTGCCTGAATGCCCCTCGCCGGGTCAGGGGGCAGCGCCGGCCCGGCCCGTCCGCCCGCGGGCCGCGGGGGTGGCTGCCCGTGTTTACTGCCCCAGCAGGGGCTGCGAGGATGCGCTGCTGCCTCCCGCAACTTCTGGCTCGCTGTGCCGTGGCCTCTGAATGAAACTCGCCCAACTCGACCGAGTAACTTATCGGAAGGCTGCTCGGGGTGCGCCGGGCCCGCACCCCGCTACCTCGCGGCGCTGCCCAGGGCAGACGTAGTTTACTCTCGCGGCGCTGCCAGGGCGGCCAATGGACAGTGGCTGCCGGCGCTGTGGCCGGCACGGCTCCGCGCTGCCCCGGGCGGCCCCCGCTCCCTGCCCCGCCGCTGAGGGCTCCGCGAACCCTGCGAGGGGCAACGCGGCGATCTTTGTGTGAGTGTGTGCGGGGAGTGTGTGCGCCGGCGGCTCCCTCGCGGGCCGCGGGTGTAACGGCAACGCTGAGTGGCCGGCGGGTCCGTCGCTCAGCGCGCCGGCCAATGGCGGGGCGTCTTATATCGCGGGGAGTGTTGTGGCGCTGCCCGGGTTGCATGGCTCTGTGTGGAGCCGCGTTCCGCGGGCGCCGAGGCGGAGGGGCTGCGCTGCGAGCCGCGTCCGGCCCAGCGGCGCGGTGCGCACCCCGCCGAGGTGAGTGCCCCCGCCCGCAGACCCGCTCCGGGCGGGCGGAGATGGGCAGCGGCAGGGAGGGAGAGATAGGGAGAGGGGTGCCCTCGCCCCACGCTTTACGCTCCGCGCCCCAGCGGCGGAGCAGCCCCCCGCGCCCCTCCTGCGGACCTGGCGGACGGGAGGGAGGCGCGGAGCTTCCCCTGCCCGGCGCGGCTGCTGCCGCGGCTCCCAGTCACTTTTCCTCCCTCTTGCCAGCCCTGCCTTCGTTTTGAAAGTTTGGGCAGCGGAGGACGGGTGGGTTGGTGCCGCCAGCCCTCCACCCGGCCGGCAGGGTAGGGGTGACCGGGGGTATGTGACGGGGAGGGGGCCAAGTGGATCGCGGTACAGCGCAGGGCATTTAAAACACCAGCGAGCCGAGCCTGAGAGGCGGCGGGGGTAGGCCAGCCAGTGCCAGGCTGCGTTTGAAACCAGGCACCTCTCGCCGCCACAGAGAGAGGCAAGAGCAGCGGCGGAGAGAGGAAGGGGAAGGAGGGCGAGAAGGAGGAGGGATGGCCACCGGCCGCCGCTCGGTGCGTGCCTCCGGGGGGACTTGACAGGGAAATCGCGGCAGACAGAAACGAAACTTCATCCCGAGGGGCGGCGAGGCGCGGGGGAGAGTGCGCGGATCGGTATCGGCTGCCGCCGGCCTGGGGGGATCCGCGCCACCGGGAGAAAGGGCGGGGGGGATATAAAACCGGAGAGGGGGAAGCAGCGATCCAGCGGCCGCACGGGGAGCGGCGCCGACCCCGACAACAACAGCGGCGGCCGGGCTCGGCCGGAGAGTTGAGCTGTGCGTTTTCCGGTAGTCATCGGCGATGCACCCGGGGCGGCGGCGGCCCCGGTGGGCAGCGGGGGGGTGGGCGGGCGAGCGGCCCTGCCGGAGTTTCGCGTGGATGCGGGATTGTGTTGTGTCAATAAGTTTAAGGTGGAGAGGGAGGAAGGGAGGGAGGAAGGCGGGCGGGGGCCGGGGGGAGGTGGCGGCAGGCCTCGGCCGCGCGAAGTCCTATTTCTGAAGGTAAGTTGTGACATTGGGTGGTCGCGATGACAGAAAACTTGGCGAGGGGCGCCTTGGGGAGGGGGCGGCTGCCTCGGGGGGCGTCTCTCCCGGCCGCCGGGAGCCGGATGGGTGCTCGGCTGTTATTTGCTGCTGCGAGATCGGGTCGCTGGTAAATTACAGAAAGCAGCCCTCCTCCTCCTCCTCCCCCCGCCAGGCGCTTCGTTCTTCCTCCTCTCGGGTTTATTTGCAATGTATGAAACTTGCATGGATGTGAGGACAGCCGATCCAGTGTGGGTTTGCGAGGAGGAGGACGGGGAAGGAAGGGTTGGAGGAAGGGGAGAAGGAGGCAGTCGCGTTAATCCCGGGCGCCGCACGGCAGCAGGTTTGCGTTAGGAATATCGGTGGCAGCCCGCTGCCGCCACTGAATGAGGAAGGTAAAACGAAGCGATGCGAGAGCCGCCGAGGCGACATGCACGGCGGCGGGGCGAGAGGCACCGGCAGGCGGCTGCCCGCCCCCTCCCCCCCCGCCCG
>VYZP01015095.1:1470-11793 GCA_013400635.1 Hypocryptadius cinnamomeus | reverse complement strand
CCCTCCCTCCCCGCCGGGGTGGGGAAGGACCGTGCCCGGGTCTCCCCCGCTCGCCGCCAGCCGAGCCGGGGGGCCGCGGGGCTTTAACCGTGTGCGGGGCGGATTCGCCACTTTTTCCGGGGGAGGCCCGCGGTTAAAAGTTTTCTGCGGAGGTGAGTGTGTGCGGGGAGGCCGGGGCGCCGCCAGGCCGGCAGTGGTCACTCGGGCCTGGGGCGCCGAAACCATTGCCCGTCCTGCTGGTGACACGTCCAAGTCCCGCAGCCCGGCGGGGCGGCGGAGGGGCCCGGCTCGGCCGCCGGGGCAGGGACGGGGTGCCGGTCTCCATGTGGGCTCTCCCGGCGGCGGCACCTCCTTCCCGGTGGCAGCGGCGGCGGCAGCAGCGGGATCATCGCCCGGGCCCGCGGGGAGGAGGAGGGGAGCAGCAGGGAGGTGTTTGCTGCCAGCCTGCCTCGCCGGAGCCCGCCGGGGAGGGCAGCTGGGAGGGCCGGGGAGCCCCCCGCGCCGCCGCCCCTTCCCTGCGCGCCCGCCCGCCCCCAAAGGTGTTGTGCAGACTTTTCCCCCGGGAGGGTGAGATTTATGCGCTGCATTATTGCTCCTCTCCTCCCCCCTCAAAGCAAGATGGACTCTCTCGTCTCTCTCTCTCTCACTCACTCTCTCCCTCTCTCTCGTTCTCTCCCCCTTTCCCTGTGTCTTGTCAGCCTTCAAGATCGACATTTTGTAACTAGGATGCAAACTTGATGGTGACCGGGGGCGGGGGGCGAGGAGGGGAGACGGGAAAACCCTGGGTCACGGCGGTCTTACTCCATATTTAATACCTTTTCTTTCCACCCCACCCCGGAGCCCGGATTCCGGTGGCCCTACACTTTGCACGGGCGAGGGTGGGCGGAGGGCGGGCGGCGGCTGCGAGCGCCGCTCCCCCCGCGGCGGCCGGGGGTCGCTCCCCGCGGGCTGCGGTGGCGGAGGGGCGGCTGGGCGGCCGCAGCACTCCGGGCGGCTCGGCTGGGCTCTGCCGGGGGGCAGCGGGCATTACCTGAGACTGTGCTCCAGCCTGGCAGCCTCGTCCGTCGCTCTCTCTGTCTGTCTCTTTCCCCGAGTAGATCTCGTACCTGCGGTCTGGCGGCTTATTCTTGTTGATAATTTTTGCGTTGTTTGGCTTATCCACGCACGGGGATTGATCGCTCACTTGTGTAAGTTCCCGGGGGTTATTGTTATGTATGCCTCCTTGCAGATGGTGGTCAACTTTCTGTCTTTTATTTTGATAATATATGCGAGTACTACTGTGAATATGTGTAAATAATTACGTGATGCATCTCTGTGCGTATGTATGTATGTCTGTGCGCACTCATAAACATGCATCCGTGTGAGAGAGAGACAGAGGAAGAACAACCCACCCTGCTGATGCACACTCAGATGATTTGCTCCATTTGCCCACTCCTAATGCCCTCTAAAGACACGGTGCATCTTTTGTTTGCTTCTTACGGTTTCCTGTGACTGTTACCTTGTTTTAATGACAGCTTAGCTGGGATGTGGGTGAGGAGGAAGCAAGTTTCAAGTTTTGGGATCTTTCCTCTTGTTGGTGATGTGGTGAGTTGCAATATTGTACAATCGTGGTGTGCTGATGATGTGCCTTTATTTGATACTTTATAGGTCACTATCACATGACAAAGGTTTTGAGACAGCTTCATCTTCGTCTGTCTGTAATTTCCATTTGCCTTCCTGGGTAAGTATGTGAACTGTACACATGAAAAAAGAACTTGGTTGTTGTTGATAAGATAGTGGTCCTTGTGCTGCCACTTTTTATGAGGAAGATGCTTGTTCTGGTTTTAGCACCTCAGAAAACATGTCTTCTCCAGGTGCTAATAGCTAGTGCTAGAATACAAAGTTTGTATGTAGGGGTTCCTCCAAGTAACCTGAAAATTAGAAGGGTGTGCATATTCAGAGCTCTCTTAGCTTATTTTTTTTTAGTGGTGTTTTTTTCCCTTAAACTTTGTAAAGACAACTAGCTGATTGACTTAGGGCGAAAGTTTTAGACCAAAGTAACATTGGAATATGCAAAGTGCAACACACAGGTCGAAAATGTAATGAGCATGTAAAGTCCTTTTAAAATTCAGTGGTAGAGAACTATGAGAATGTAAACTGAATAGGTAATTAGAAAACTCTGAAGGTCAAGAATCAGTGACAAGTTTAGCAGAACTGTAATGCTGATGCAACAGGAGTTTGTTCAGTTTTAACACGTAAACTGAGAGCTAATTAGAATTCCATTCCATGCTTATTCTGTGTTACTGTTTTTACTTTTGGCATTGATGAATGCAGATACCAATCAATTTGAAATATGTGTCTTTGTGACTAATTTACTGGTATTCCTAAGTTTTCAGGTACACCGCAATGGTTTTTTTAAATCTGCATGCTGGGAAAAGTTGCGATAAATTTTGAAGGGTTGGACACCTTTTAAGTTGAAGTGGAAGTCGTAGTTAAGTAAGAGGTTCTGAATTTTTGGGGTCACGTTTAAAAATGACATAAAATGAGTAGCATTTGGAGCACTTCTCATACAATTGCCCATGATGTCACTGACCTGTGTTTGGCCCAGAATGGGAAGTGGGAGGTAGCATATCTTCTTGGTACTGTTCTGCACATAATTAAAAACAAGACAAGGCATGTATTTGGGATAAGCTTAGTACTCATAAATGCAGATGATTAATAACATACTCCTGACCTTTTGCAGACAGCATATAGCAGACATAGGATAGGTGATGGTCCCAGACATGCTGACTTGAAGGGGGCTGTTGGGAGCAGCTGTTCTGGTATGATATTATAACCACAAAGCTGGTGTTAAGGCTGGGGTAACCACTGTGGGAAGTTGGTTTGAAGGAGAATTCTGCTGTTCTCCAGTTCCTCCAGATTTACACCTTTGGATTTTGTATGCGGTGTGGTCAGTATGTGCAGGTCTCAGAGTATAAACACCAAATTCAATTATTGAATTTTTTTGTGACAGACTAGTTGCATAGGAGAATATTACTTTTGGTTTTATAGCATTACTGACAAGAATCATGTTCTGTGAAGAGTAATTGTTGCAACAATTTTTTCCAAGTAAAAATGCATGTGGAAATTCATAACTGGCAGATAGGCTTCAAAATGTTGATCAGGGCTGAATACAAATGTACTGATTTCTGAACTTAATTTTCTGTGTTTTCAGTTAGGAGTCACATGAGAGTGCTGTAAGTGCTAAGGACGTTTTCTTTATTTCAAGTAATAGTAAAGGATACTGACCAAGAATAGCTCAGAGACCTTGACTCAGGTCTTGAGTCATTATCTGGTTTTAGTTTTGTTATGAAGTCTTTTTGGATGCATGGAATGTTGATCGGTGAAGTGGTGATCATAATCTTCCCACACTTGGAGAGGAGTGGACCTTGGTTTAGTGCATCGTGCTAAATGCATGTCTCACCTGATGTTGAACTGGCTTGAGCAAAGAAAAGCGTAGGGTATCATTTTTATGAAAAAAGCATAATAGGAGCTTTAGAGGAAGAGAAGAAATACATTTCCTTGTAGGTTAAAAAAAAGGCAATGAAAATAATGTGCCTAGTTAAGGTGAGAATAGAGATGTTGTTAGGTTTGTCCATGACTAGAAATCTCAGTTTACTTTAGGGAGCTTTTATTTTGGTAAAAGGGAAGATTTCTTTTATTACACAGTTCTCACTAAAGTAACTGTGCATGACTGGATTTTAGTCATTCAGTCTTGACGTACGGGAGTTCTGGTTTGCTTGGCAAGTTCCAATGCAGGGCTGGTGTGTCACAAGATAGAAGGTGATGAGCTGCTTTGCAAGGGCCCTTGTGGATGTTTCAAAAATTGGCCCAAGTTCTCAAAAGTTTGTTGCACACTACTATCCCTCTTGGCACAGCAAGCTGATAAACCATGTCAAGCAGGCATGTAATTTAGCAGAAACATAGCAGGTTTCTCTGTGGAGGTAAACTCAAGAGTATTTAAGAAACTTGCCTTTGACCCTTTGGAGTTTTTTGGGGGCTGCTTGTTGTAAGCTCATTGCCTGCAAAACTTCCATTGGCTCCTGCAGGAGGTTTATTTAGGAAAGGAGTGTAGGAGTGATGGTGAGAGGAATTTGTCCATGTTTATTTTTCCCTTCAAGGAAGAAAACCTTTCTCTTTCATAGCTGTTGTGTGAATAATTAAAGATATTAAATGTCAGTTTTCCACATAAAATATCAGAGGTAATCATGCCATTATTTTATAACTAATGTTTTTCCTGTTCATCCGGAATGCTCTTAATACACTTTGTTCGTAAATTAGTGGTTCTGTAATTGGCGATCCTGCAAGCATGTGAATATCTTGAAGCAGATGACAAGTCTTGTTAAATTTGCTGGTATGACTGCTTGCATTCAGAACTTAAAGTTCTTCCTGGTTGCTGCCACTCATGGTCTGGGGGCTGAGGATGCGCAGTGTCTCTGGAGCTCATGAACACGGCATTAGGCAGGGCAGTCTTCTGGCACAGAGCTGAGGAAGGAGTGGTGTGAAGAGAGGAGAACTTGACTGAGTGAGCTGGGACAAGGTGCTCTTCCACCACATGTGGTGGTGGAAAAGGTGCAGGTAAGGTTGATGAGACCTGTTGTGTGCAAGGCTCTGCTGTGATGTGAAGTTTGTAAATACACTTGCAGTGAAATTTGGATGCCTGGAAGGTGAGATACTGCTTCTCTTTCAGCAGTACGTGGCTTGTGTAGTGTTCAGATCCCCCTCTTTATCCGAAGGCAGTTCCTTGGTGAAGGAAGGTACTATAAATTAAAATTGGAACTGAAGTGAAACTCTCATTTTAATTTTTGGGTGTGTTGCAGGCTGTCTCTGTGAGCTCTGGCAAGTGATGTAGTCAAAACTAGAATCTTCTTTCCAAATTTCGGACCCAAGTTGGACTTCCTTTCCTGTGCCCTGTCATGATGATGGCCTGCTGTGGCCACCAGTGGAATCAGCAGCACAGCTTTGGCCTGCTGATGGCTTCCACGGTCTTTACTTTTAGAAGCATAGCCATATGTCCCTTGGTCACTTCTAGATGGAAAGTGACAGTACTTCCCTGTATCATTAAATCATACGGCACCCATATATTGGGACAGTTTTCATGAGTGATTTATGTTTTTCAAAGCAATATAGATACTGTCGTAGCTTACTGTAAACTTAATAATTTAAGTTTTCATTATTGTTTACGGGTCTATAAAGCTGGATTGAACTTATTATCATATGTATTTCAAAATATTCTTGAGAAAGAAATAGGTTAAAGTCATCCTTGTAACTTCTATAGTATTATTTCTTTTCCTTCTACCATGTTCCTCTCTTTTCTGGGGTATTATTGCCAGCAGCCTTTTTGTTCAGTTTCATGTCAAAAGATTATTAGGACTTACTTCCTTTTTATTATTTTGGGTTTTTATGGTTTTTTTTTTTTTTTTTTTAAGGTCAGGAATGATACAGTGTTTCTGTCTGAGAGTAATGGGGTGAGTGTGGTCTTGGTGGACGTGGGAATTTCACAAAAGACTCCTACAGCTTCACCCTTCTTGATAGTTTTGGAAGGGGTAATACCTGAACCAGCCTAAGGATTACTCCGAATTTAAAAATGGCTTGATGGGCTGCTGTTTTGCATTGCTTGAAGAAGAAAAAAGCACATACTATTTTCTCAATAATAGTGATATTATTAATAATTGGCGGTTGTAGGCCTTGCCGTATTTATGTACTTCTGTCCTGTTTGGTGAAGTACACAAGCCATATTGTAATCACACACCTCAAGATCAGTAACAATCATTTTTTTCCCAGTTTTAGGCATCTGAGATGAAAAGCTGCGAAGGAGCGTAGGCTTCCCTGCAGTCACTTAGCAGGTTAGCAGTAGCAGGGAATGGAATAAAATCTGCATCTGACTTCTTAGTTTTGTGTCCTTTCCCTTGCTCTGAAGCTTTCCTGGTAAGTGCTTGTCTTGAGATGTGAGTAGACTCACTGAATTCTGTGCCACTTGGACATCTTCTACCAATACTCCACTTTCATTCATAGTGCTGTTTAAAAAAAAAAATCCCACCTTCAGAATGTTGTGAAGTTACTGACTTACAATTTGGTTATATTTATTGACAAGACAGTGTAAAGTAGGAGGAGAGCTTACTTAAGAGCTTTTTCCAGTAAACATGGTGTTTAAACTGCTGTTTATTGCAGTATTTATTGCCCCTATTTATTTAGTACTAACTTGGTAAAGTTAATGCAAGAAAGAAAATGATTCTTCACAGTGATGTTTTTAAAATGTGATTAATATGAAATAGTTCCTCACAATTAAATTATTTTTTCATATTCATAATCTAATGCAAAATGACAACTGATTTTCTTATAAAACATGGAATTGACAGAATCAACTACTTTGGCACTCAGCAATATTGTGATATGGTCACTTGCTTACTGAACTTTTATTTCTGGAGACGGTAAACATATGTAAGATTTTCAGATTTACTGCAGCGGTGTTTTGTTATTCAGAATAAAAATTTGATGTAAAAATTGAAGGTGTATTTGAGGAGTAAAGCATGCTTTACCTAGGTGTAGACCTATTTGTAATATTCTCACAATGGTAGCAGCATTTTATTATTTCTAATATTTATAAATTTAATTACCTGAAAAATGAATCAACAAAGAGGAAAAACATGGGTTTGACACTTTCCAATGTTCATGCTTTTTCCTTCATAGCACACAAATGCATAATGTAATGGCAAGTCCTTATGAGCGTGGACAATTCAGCATGTGAAAATAAACTAGCTTCAGGCATATATGAGTACAAAGAAACCTAGTAAAACATAATTTCAATTTTTAGCGAGGGGAAGGAAAGTTAACAGGATTTTATGAGGCTACACTAAGAAAATCAGTTGCTTAGGAAGCATGGAATTTTTATTGTCAGAAATCTTTCACGTGGGTGTCTCTAAATAAGGCATTTTATAAAATGTAGCAAATGCTGAAAGTAAGAAGCAGCATTTTATTGACCCTTAATGTCACAGAGCCTCATTCAGCAAAGATAAAAATAATTCAGTGGACTTGCACAACATGGGATCTATGGAACTTAATGCAAGTGGAAGCTCTCTTGACAAGAAGCTTATCAAGTCCTTTCTATACCTTCCCTTTCTGAGGGAAAGTGTCTTCCCTCTGGCTGTGTGGTGTTTTGTTTGAGAGTTTATGATGTTTTCTTTCTGAAAGGCATTATGTGTGTAGCAAATTGTCTGCTTTGAGACATTGTGGAACCCTCTAACTGCTTCCTGGCTGTGGGATCGCTCTCCTCTTACACACAGGTGTAGCAACAGGAAGATTTTTGCCACCATCACTCTTAGGAGGGGCTTTGTCCTGTGCTTCTGAAATCCCTAGGTCCCCGTGGCAGGGTTAGGCACATGCATTAAAGGCCTGCTTCTCAGTTCTGCTCATGAGAACTCAGCTGGCCTGTTGCAGGATTCAAGTGAGGAAGTCTTAAGCCTGGTCCTGTGCACTGGTGAGCTGGGTAAAGAATTGGTGACTGTACTGTGCTGCTGAGTGTCAGGCAATGTTTCAGTGCTTGATGGCTTTCAACCAGTACCTTTCAGTTTGCTTCCCAATATGTTTTTCCTCCTGGCTATATAAGGACTTTTAAACTTAAATCTTGTTAGAAGTTGTCTGTCTTTTTGTTTGGAATATTTTGTTTTTCATTTGTACTCATGCCTTGCAGAGTAGAGAGGTCAAGAGGTACCCAGCAATGGCAGTGGGGAAACCATGTCACACAATAATAGTTAGGGTTATGTCTCTTGCAGTAGAGTAGTAGTACATCTTCCCTCTGCAGCCTGTGTGTTCTATGAAACAAATAATTCTAAGTTTTTGTTTGTGTATGTGAGAGAATGCATTGTTTTGTTGGCAAGGCAATATTGAAGAGAGACTTCAAGAGAAATTTGAAGGTGAAGCTGGATGAAGAAAACATTAGATGAGAATGGAAGGACTGAGGGAGGACTTGATTTCTTACCTCATTTCATTTTTGTGGGTGGCCGTGTTTGAGTTTGCTTTCCCTAAGTGGTGGTCTTTGAGCCACATCCTGCCTACAGTGAACTACAGTCAGTAACATCATGCTGACTTATGGGGGAAGTACAGGAACATCAGTTTCTCCTAACTTCATGGCTGAACAGCCTGATCCTGCAGTTACAACTGTGCAGGTGAATTCCAGAACAAAAAGCCAGAACCAGACCTGCATCAGCAGTGTGCACCCCTTTGCAGGTTTGCTGACTGAAGTTCCTGGTAGCCTGTAATTCCTCACGAAAGCTGCAGATTTCACATTATTCGTAGTTATTGATGTGCAGATAGTCCTGCCAGGGACTGGCACCTGTTGTACTCTCAAACTTACAGGCCATCCCTGACCTGATGGTGAGCTGGGGATAGAGAGAGACATTGCTGAGACGTGCAGAGTTCCTGTAAGTGAGAAGAGGGTGGAAGAGCATGAAGTGTGAGAATGCCATTTGGTAGATGATAAGTCTTCTGGCACATAAGCCATTTTGTTCAAGTATGTTTGCTTCACAAGTTGGCTGTCTGTTTAGGGAAAGAAAGCATTCTGATGTACTTCAAATCAATGGGCAGAGATGATAGATTTGGAAAGAAGTACCATTTCCACCTCCACTGCCTTGGTAAAGCTATCTTCAGCTGTTCTTACCCTTTCCAAAAGGTTTCTTTATATCCAAATTTCATGTGGAGTAGTGTAAACTTCTTGCCTAGCTCAGTTCTAATCAGTCAGTGTTCCATGCCACAAACTTGTGAGTTCCAGGGTTTACCTCTTGTTTGAATATATGTGTAATTCTTTCTTATTTAAGTTTCTTTATTTGTATTCCCTCTAATTTGTTTGAGATGCTCTTTCATACATTGTGTTAAACATCAATCATCAAGTGCTCATAATGTATTTTGAAACAACTATGCAAAATTGCAGCATGATCCTGCACTGATTACAGAGCTATAGCATATGAATTAATAAGAAAATAAAACCAGCATAATTAATTTCCAGCTGCTTTTGGAGAAATAGAGGTATTTATAAGGGGAAATTTGGTGTGTGCAAATTAAAGAATGACAAAGCTGCTAGCAAATGTATTAATGCAGACTATTATTCACAATTTACTTCCTCTGTTGTATTGATTAACATGTGTTTTAGTGCTGAAAGAGTAAGCAGAAGCTCCAGTGCCATTCTTCTAAAATAGCTGGACTAAATGAAAAGCACAAGTGTCAGAAGTAGAGCAAGGGAAGGAAGTTTTTAACTTTTTCTTAGTGTGGAAGACCTTAAATAAGGGAAGTAAATGACAGATAACTAAGTGTAATGGTGGAATTTGTCTATTTCTCATTACTATGAGGTTTCCATTAATATGAGAAAATTGCCTGTTTCTGTGTGTGTGTGTTAAAACAATTTTTGAGTGTTAAGTATTTCCCTTGCATCTCTTGCATGTGCTTGTGCTCGTCTGTCTCACCTCAGCACTGTGTACCAAAGCAGCAGAGGGTAAATAAAGTCCACGGTTGAAAGTGACCCAGGTAAAATCTCACACTGTGAGCGCCCTTGCAGTAGTTTGGTCCTTCAGAGTCCTTTGGAGGAAGCTGTTGAAGGGATCTAGATACTCAGTTGCCGGTTTTGAAATCACTTTCTTTGCTGCTGCTCAGGGCAGGCCTGTTGTTCAGGTGGGAGCTCCAAACAAAGCTTTTGGGTCTCTGTGCCTGCGACGTCTTCCTGGTTTTTAATCAGCAAAGGAAGATCCTGCCCTTCTGAGAGAGATGTCTAGAGGAAATGGATTATTTATTTATATAGTGAAGTGGACTCTCAAGGATGTCCCTGTCTTCTGTTTCACTGCGCCATGTGCTGATCAGGGGCTGAAGTGAGTGAGAGGATGCTGGAGTGCACAGAGGGAAGCACCTGAGAAAACTGACCAGATGCTGTTTTGTTGAAGAAGTGTTCTGCTGGTTTCTCTGCCATGGCTGATCTGGTTTCTGTGTGCAGCCTTGCTTTTCCAGATGGACCCACAGGGCTGCATTTGACGTTTGCTGTTACTCTTCGCAGAAAGGAGGAAATCAAAATGGGAGATGAGGTTGTCGTCACAGACATCCCCATGCAATGGGTTACACGAGAGAAGGGTACAGTTCAGATCCACAGTGGGGACAGTATGTGTTCTTTTATTCAAGGATCCTAAAGGGGGAAAAAAAAATCTTTGAGTGCGGGATGGTGTTTTGTGGAGCTCTAACAGGCTTTGCAGAGATTGAGTAGGGCTGAAGGAGAGAGTGGGGGCAGGCACACTGAAAGCAGGGAGGGTTTTATGCCTCCTGTTCCTG